>PVHX01004654.1:40171-122570 GCA_004024805.1 Geosciurus inauris
TAATCTGCTTATAATTTTGTGCAAAGTTAGAAAAATTATGATTGTAATAATTTTTTTTTCTATTTGCCTCAACAAATATTTTCAGTGAATAGTGTGTACAGCTTCTGAAAATTTGTTTTTTTCTGTTATGTTTGATAACATGTATTTAAATGCAACTTTTGAGAAAAATAAATAAAAATTAAAATTAAAAAAAAAAAAATTATGTCCAGCACTCCTTTGGACAACAACTAACTGACCTGTTTTTTATGGTAAAATATGCATAACAGAATTTATTGTTTACCATTTTTTGAGTGTATAATTCAGTGGCATAAAGTACATTCGCATTGCTGTGCAGCCATCACTACTGTACATCGTCTAGAAATTTTTCATCATACTAAAAATGAAACCTGGTGGCCATTAAATAGTGACTCCCCATTCTCTCTCCTCTAATGGTGCCCACAGTTCTACTTTCTCTGAGTTTGACTATTTAGGCACCTCACCTAATATCTTTGTCTAGTTTATTTGACTTAGTATACTGCCCTCAAAGTTTCTCCATGTTGTAGCATTTGTCAGAATTTCATTTAAAAGTTGAAGAATATTCCAGTGTATGTATAGAATGCTTTCTTTTTGCAGTGCAGAGGATCCAGCCCAGGGCCATTGGCATGTTAGACAAGTGCTTTACCACCAAGCCCCAAACCCTAGCCATTAAACTTCATTTGTTTATCCATTTGTTAGCAGACTTTTGGGTTTCTTCCAACTTTTGGATTGTCAATAATGTTGCTATAAACATTAGTGTATAAATAACTGAGGCCCTGATTTCTGTTCTCATGTGTATATACACAGAAGTGAAATTGTGGGTCCTAAGGTAATTGTTTTTAATTTTTTGAGGAATTACCATTCTCTCTTTACAATGGCTGTACTCTTTTGAGGCTTTACTAGCAAATTGCAAGAGCTCTAATTTCTTCATATCCTTGTCAATATTTATTATTATATTCTGCTTTTTTGAATGATAGCCATTCTAATGGTTATGAAGTGGTATCTCATTGTGGTGTTGATTCACGTTTTCCTAGTAATGGTGACAGTGAGCATGTTTTAAAGTGTTTCTTGGTCACTTTTTTTATCTTGTTTGGAGGAGAAATTTCCTTTGTCCATTCTGAATTAGGCTGTTACTTTTTTTTCTTTTTTGGGACCCTTTTATGGTTTAGATATTAGGGGTCCCCAAATGGTCATGTGTAAGACAATGCAAGCAAGAGAGTTTAAAAGTAAAATGATTGGGTTATGAGAGTCTTAACTTAATCAGTGCATAATACCCCAATAGAGATTAACTGGATTGTAATTATAGCCAGGTAGGGTGTGGCTGAAGAAGGTGAGTCATTGGAGCATGAAGTATATATTTGGTATGTATGGGTATATATTTTGAAAGAGAAATAGGTTCTACCTCTGGTGGAAGGAGCAGCTGTGAACTGTTGTGATTATTTTGTTTTGTTTTCAATCTCCCACAACATCAAAATCAACTCATGGCCTTGATTTTTGTTGATGTAGTATAATTCCCTTATAAAAACAGTATTTCAAATATAACATGTACGTGTTCAGTGTGAATGAAGCAATAAATACAGAATGCTGAAATGGCATGAGTGTAGAAATTGCTCTCTATTTAAATTTATAGTTTAAAGTATTTTTTTGACAAGTTTAAAAAATTAAATTGTTTGCCTTTTCATCAGAGTTTTGAAGGTAAGAGAATTACTGAAATACCAAAACTTAATCATAGATGGCAACTGAATGTGAAAATTTTATCATCATATCACCCTCCAAAGTAGCTTTGTCTTTTAAATTTTAACTTCTATAGAATATCAGAAAAGGTGATTAAAAAAAGAGTAAAAAAGCAAATGTAGAGTAAAATTGTAGTCATAAATCTATTGAAGGTACCTAAGTTATTTGGAAGCTAATTATGACTGTGTGCAAAGCAAATGAAGTGAGAACTGAATTAATGAATACCAGCTACCTCCCACAAGCTAATGAGGCATGCTTTGTATCAATAGTGCCTCAAATTGAAAAATTAAACCTCTGGTGGGAAAAAAAGAAAAAAGGAGCAGCCCTAGTTAGGAATAACATACAAGACCCAAGGATTTCCCCAAAGGATTTCTGAGATTAACAATCTTTGCTTGCTTTTCTATGGTGTGGAATAGAGTGTGGAATCTCTGATTCCTAAATCTTTGTGATTTCTGCATCTTTTTCTCTCCCACTTCCAATCATCTAAAAGTAGAATTCATGCCCAATGACTTACTTTAGCCCACAACATCAATATAAGGGGAAAATGTTACTGTCCAAATGTATTTCAGTATCTTACACATTGCACTTCAGTGCAACGTAAGTCTTCCTTTTTACTCTTCTTGGCATGATGACAAGGTGATTTTCAACCATATTCTTTTTATATACTCTCTCTTTAATGGGTGTCTCTGTCTCTCTCTCTTTATATGTATGTGTGTATATATATGTATATATGGGCTATAATGATTATTTGGTTTGGTTTTCAGTCTACCATGGTATCAATATTGACTCTATGAGAAATGTATATGTGATACACACACACACAAAACATACACACACATGAATGAATATGGGAACAAAATTTATAAAATTCCAGATTTTACAAAGGAAATACTTTCTTTTGTAATTGTTTCCCTGTTTTCTCTCTGGTTCACCATTTTACATTCATAAATCAAGATCCTTCTCTTATAATTCTTATAGCTATTGCATCAATATATCTCACTTTTACTGTATACCTGAAATCATATTTTTGATTTTTAAGGAAGCTACTATATTATATAAAACATTATTTTTCTTTTCTTTTCTCCTCCTCCCTCCTCCTTCTCCTTCTCCTCCTCCTCTGCCTCCTTCTTTTCTCTCTTTCTCCACCCCCCCTTCTTTCATACCAGGGACACTCAGGGACACTCAACCACTGAGCCACATCCTCATCCCTATTTTGTATTTTAGTTAGTGACGGGGTCTCACTAAGTTGCTTAGCACCTCCCCGTTGCTGAGACTCGCTTGACGTCCCAATCCTCCTGTCTCAGCCTCCCGAGCTGCTGGGATTACAGGTGTGTGACACTGTGCCTGGCCAAAACATTATTATTTTTTTAACTGTAAAAATATTTTTTGTTAAGAACGTATAAAAGCATGTGTAACTTTGAAAAGATTAATTTAAAACCTTTTAACAAAGATTTTATGAATACTTTCAGAGCAAGTAGTCACACGCTCATACAGAACACATGGCACATGAAACTCAAGTATTGACAATGTTAAATTTAGAGACATGAGAGTGAAGCCAATTGATCAAGCCCTAGAAATTTTTGGAGAATTTAGAAAAACATTGTGGTGGCAGTTTAAATGTCTTATTTGCTTAGGTTTTGCCCTCTTGGTATCAAACAATTTCCCTTTATTAAGAATATATAAAACAACAAAGCTATCTAATGAATATTGGATGTAGTTAACAAGAATAAATTATGTGGGCTGGGATTGTAGCTCAGCGGTAGAGCGCTTGCCTCGCATGTGTGAGGCCCTGGGTTCAATCCTCAGCACCACATACAAACCAATAAAATAAAGACATTGTGTCCAAAAAAAAAGAATAAATTATGTGAAAGGTCAGTTGCTAAATATTTTAGATTTTCATCCTTTTTCAAAGACAGTAGAATTTGAAAATAATTTTTTCTTTTACTTATGGAGAAAATGTTCTAATCATTTAAATGTGTTAGTTTACTTTGATATACTTAAAGCAAGTGACAATTTAAAAAGTTTTGTGATTATAAAAGTAAAACATAATTTAGAAAATTACTAGTAGCAAAGAATGTAATTTATAATGTTATCATCTAGAAATTTTGTAGTTAATATTTCAGTATATTTTCTTCTTACCTTTCCCTTGTGTGTACATTATTATTTAAATATAATTTTATGCTACAAGTAACTTATATTCTTTGTGTACATAGTTTATATATTCTGCCTTTGCATTTAACATTATCATGAATTTTTTTCTGTGATGTGAAATGTGTATCTGAGTATATATTAAATATACCCCAACACCATTATATTAATGCTTCCTAATATTTTGTCTTATCGGTTTACTCAAATTTATTTAAATTATTTTTACTGTCCATATTTAAATGAGCAGAGATAATTAAAAGCTATTTTTTAGAAATATTTTTTAGTTGTAGATGGACACAATACCTTTATTTTATTTATTTATTTTTATGTGATGCTGAGGATCAAACCAGTGCCTCACACGTGTGAGGCAAGCACTCTACCACTGAGCCACAAGCCCAGCCCAAAAAGCTATTTATTAAATATACTGGTATTAGAAAATTAAAAAGGACATCTAATGTTTCTCCTCCTCCCCCTCCTTCCTTCCATTAGCCTCTATCTCTTCTCTCTTTCTTCCTCTCCCTCCCTCCCTCTCCCCCTCCCTCTCTCTCCTCCTCCCCCTCCCTTCCTCCCCTCCTCCCCTACTGTAGCAAATTCTGACGAGAATACTCTAGCCATTTCACTATTTGCCCATATGTGTTTTTCATGCCTTCTAAGTACCTATTATCACTTTTTTTTTTACCATTTTATCCTGTATAAGTTGCTCTGCTATGATCTAATGATGTGTTTGAGAAAACTACTTGTGCAATTAAAAAATGCATCATTTAAAAATGGGGACAATTGTGTAGAGGGTTGTAGTTATGAAGTACTTTCAGATTTGCAACAATGTTTTTGTTTTTGTTTTTTTTTGGTACCAGGGATTGAACTCAGGGGTATTCAACCGCTGAGCCACATCCCCAGCCCTATTTTGTGTTTTTATGTAGAGACAGAGTCTCACTGAATTGCTTAGCACCTCACCCTTGCTGAGGCTGGCTTTAAACTCGCGATTCTCCTGTCTCAGCCGCACAAAGTCCTGGTATTACAGGCCTGTGCCACCACACCCAGCTGCAACAATGTATTTTAATATAGCTATAACTGCACATATATAACCTAAATACCAGTTGATCAGTATGTGATTATATCCATCCTTGCTCTCATTGACATAGCACTTCTTATATATTCTTATCTTCTGTATCTCCTGTGGTTAAGAGAAATAAAGGATAAAACCACTCTAATAGAGCAGTAAGCTTTCAGTGATCAGTGCCAATTCTTATCTTGACTTCTCATTAATGCTGGTGGAAGATAAATTGTTTGCCCTAAGTAATGGATCACCAATATCTCTACAGTGAGCTGTGAAAACTACTGTGACCCAGTAAAAATGTGTATTGCTGTCCTCTTCTAAACTGTTGATATTCCATTAGTTATTGTGAATGTGGTTTGTCTTCAGGAGTGTTGAGGCCTGTCTATAAAAGCTGCGCTATTCATGATTTCATTAGATAGCAAAAGACGAAGATGTGAAACTGTTCCTGAGGGCAGTGTATTGCTGTTTCACACTTAACCATAGTATCTGACATGGGTTCTGTGTGCAATAAGATACGTAGTATGTTATTGCCCAAATGTGCATATTTATTGCCTTCTCTTGTTTACGGACATATGATATGATGTGAGTAGCTTATAAAAAACTTCATGTGTGCCATAAGTGATTCTAAGTGATTTACTTGTATTAACAATACTATGAGGTGAGTACTAAAATTATCTTCACTAATAGATGAGAAATTGAGGTAGAAATAAGCTAAATATTAGGCCAAGACCCATAATTAGTGAATGCTGCCTTCTCATTAAGAGCCCACATATTTAGCTCCACTTCTATGTGTAAAATATTCTGAATCACTTGGGAGAGATGGATTGAATAAATACATAAGAGAAACTTTGATATAATGGGCTTAATTCAACCACGGAGATAAAATACTTTCGAAGTAATTGAAAACTAGTTCTAAAATGAAAAGATATAAGTTTAGATCTTATCCATTTAATGGTTTTGTGAACTTGTTCAAGACACTTCAAATAAACATTTCAAATAATGTTGTAAGAATTGTATATAGTTAATTGCCTGATAATCCATACGGAAATATTAAGATTTTACTATCATCCATAAAATACAGCACTGAACTATGTAAAATGGGAGCCAAATCTAACTCTTATGTAAGTTCTCTATGATTAGAAGAATCTCTTAAATTCTCTTATTTCCCCATTTATAAAATTTTAAAAATTAAACTTATTCTCTAAAATCGCAGAAATGCTGAAAAGAAAAATAGGAAACTAAATGGAAGTGTTTTGAAAAGGTATAACATAAATCCAAACTGATAGCATTGCTATAAATAGAACTTAGACATAAAAAGTTCTATATGATATTCAGGTCCTTTATAAGGTCTGCCTTATGTCCAAATGGTGTTGGTTTTGGGAACAGTTCGTGGGACGCTATAAAATATGTCCTATGTTTCCTTCTGTTATGGTATTTTATTAAATTTTCAGAAACTTCCAAGTATAAGGGAGCCAACCAAAATGTTTTTGAACATTACATAGAATGTACACGTGTACATAAAAGTATGTACGTGCCTGTGTTAATCATCTTTCCATGACAAAACATCTGAGAGAATCAACTTAAGAAAAAGTTTATTTTGGCTCACAGTTTCAGAGGTTCCAGTTCATGATTGGTTGACTGTGTTACTTTTGGGACTGCAGTGGCACTGTAGCAGGAGCATGTGGTGGAGGAAAGCCGCTCACCTCATAGCAGCCAGAATGAAAGGGAGAGAGAGGAGGAGGACTCGGTGTTCCCTTCAAGCACTTGTCCATAGTGACCCAACTTTGTCCCTCTAGATCTCTCCTCTTAAAAGTTCCACCACCTCCTAATAGCTCCACTGACCAATCCTTTAGCATGTGGCTCTTTGGGGGATATTCCCAAACCATAGCAATGCCTACACCACACACACACACACACACGCGCACACACACACACACACACACACACACACACACAAACTCACACACGGATATTTTTCACCTTTAGTATCACAGTGCTTATTAGAATTGGAAGCAGTTTGGAAATTGTTTTTGTTTAAATCCCACATTGTGTGAATAACAGTGTAACTCATTATTGTCATTAGAGACCGTTTTTAAGTTGGGAGTAAAATCATGTCTTACAACAGCATCCAGGGCACTTTCTACTTTCTGTGGTCGTGGTTACATATTCTATCGATGTTCTGACATACTCACTTTTCTCTGGACTTCTGCTTTTTTTTTTTTTTTTTGCTTCTTTCTGATTAGTTTATTTCTTCTTTTTTTTCATTTACAAATTTCTCTCTGTATTCTCTATAATAACCTCTGGTTAGAAATCTTAAAAATGGAAGCTGGTGTTGTAGGTCAGTGGTAGAGAGCTTGCCTAGGATATGTGAGGCACTGGGTTTGATCCTCAGCATCTCATTAAAAATAAATAAATAAATAAATAAATAAAGGCATTCTGTCAATCTACAACTACAATCTACAACTAAATATAAATATATGTTTAAAAATACAATCAAAATTAATCAAAGAAAATGAAAGAATTTTCACCCAATCATATTTTTGTCTAAAAGATACTTCTACTTTTATATATTTAGGAGCCCAGGTTAGGCTTTTCTCACACCTAGGGACATCCATGACTTTAAGCCAAGCAGTGCTTTACCATGATAGATATAAGTACTCCAGCTCAAATTTTTACTGAGAAGTTCATATGATGTGTAGAATCCACATGCTAGGCACAAAGTAGGCAGATTGCTTATCAACATAGATTTCCCAGAAAATCATGGTCTTCACAAAGCCCCTGTGCTGTCCCCAGGAACAGGACCAATGTAAGTGCTTGGTGGAACTAAATATCCAACTGTGGCTAGAGAGGTTGCTTCTTTGTTTAGTCTCACAAAGCTCCTGACTTTCTTTGAACCCAATTAGATGACTAGATTAGATATCCTCTAACATCCATTCCATTGCTAATGGTAATGAATACCCTGTGTTTCTCTTGGTTTTAAAGGAAGTTTACATAGAAGTTATAGGAGGACCGATCTCACATGTTCTTTGGATTATTTTCCTCATATTCTTCTAAAAATAATTAGCAACATGGTTTATACGTAAATAATACTCAATTTTGATCAATAGTTTATTTCTTATAATTTTATTCTAAAATATAGCTATGATGGACAGGGAGAGATGGAGGGTTTGAGTAAAGAGTTAGAAGAGTAAATATAGACTTGTTAAATTACATGTTTATAGGCAGTCCTTGAAACTCTAATAAGCAAAGTGAAGTATCAATAAAAGGAGGTAAAAAGTCTACTTAGTGGGTAATTTGGTGAGCATTTTTGGGTAGCAGGCTAGGCCTTCCTGAATTATCTATCACTTGGCTTTATTATCAATGACTGGATATTAAATAGGATGGGCCAACGTTCTCACCTAGTAGGATAATTTTTGTTAATTTTCCATTTAAGTTCATAAATAATCCTGACTTCTGTGATGAACACTGAGAGGAAATTCACTTCTGAATAAAACTGCTCAAGAAGACAACTTTGTGGCTTAGGTATACTTTGAAAAAGAGATGACATTAGGAGTGCTTATCAGTTTCTTATGAAAATTTAATGGAACTTGTGATATCGAGTGAAATATTGGATGAACTTATTATGACAGGTTGTCTTTAATGACAGTTGGGATACAGATATCTCATTCCAGAGACCATTTACCTAAGGCTTTTAAATTAGATTTTCTAAGTACCTTGCATGTTCAACTCTAAAAAAGCAAGTGGCATTTTACTTCAGGGAAATGAAACCACTTATGGTCATAAAATAATAGATCCAGATTGGCCTTTCAATAAAGGGGTGAGTATGCCAAAAATCCAAAGAGTATTACTGTAAATAAGAATCTTTACTAAGAACTACAGAGTGCAAAGTGATTTTAAAAGTTGTCATCCTTGCTAGCATATGATAAAATACAATAATGATAATCAATATTAAAATATTTCCTGGGAAAGAGAATATCCTGAAGCCATATAGAACTCTAGTCCTGCATGGCTCTGTGCTATTGGTGAAGTTTGCCTAGTGAATAAAAGTAATGGGTTATTTCAATTGGAGGATGGTGCTGAGACCCAGCCACAAAGGTCAAAGGTCAGCAATTCACCATTAGGACTATTTGTTCCTGACTCATTCCTTTAACTCCAGCAAGGACTCTTTGTTTACAGAAGCTGTTTATCCAAGTCAGTCTGTCAATCTTTGTTGCCTCCTAGGTGCTTCAACAAGTACCAATGGCTATAAGAAAAATTGTTTAACAATAATTAAAATTAGTATTCTTCTCTTAGTAGTTTTCTGTATATTTTATCTCTTTTTAATTCACCTCTTTTCCACATACATCTACACACCAATAGTTTTTTCTGTTCTCACTTATGGAACAGAAAGCTAAAGCAAACCTAAGAAGTTAGTGATCATAGTGACACCCATTCCTCCTCATCCACCTAAGGAATAGTGGCCTTTCAAAAGAGAACAGACATTGTTTTCTATCAAAGTCAAACAATAATCACTAATATCATACCCATTTTGCATATTGGAGATTGAGTTTGAGAGTAGAATAACTGCATATTCAAGATCTCATGGTCAGGAAGTTGCAAAACAAGAATTTGCACCCAGATCTAGTGAACTCCCAGGTTCTCAAGCACTGAGTGACACCTGTCAATTTCTGGCAGATATATTGCAGAAAATTCCTTATGTAGGAGAACAAAAAAAGTCCTCTGTCTCCCATAAACCCAAGATATTCCCAAATCTCCTTTGCTGGCATGCAGTAGCAGTCCATTTGGGACTCCTTAAAAAGCTGCTCTGGATGCAAATTCATGGCTATTTATGTGGCTTTAACCTCAGATACGGCTTTCCTTTAGATTGACAGCAAGTCTTCATTTCTGGATTTTAACATCTCTACATTCCACATTTCTTCCTGCCTCCTCAGGTTTTTACTACCCTAAGATGTTCCAGATATAGATTTTATTTTATTTTTTTATTTTATTGAAATGGTATCTTACTTGGTTGCCCAGGCTGGCCTTAAAATCCTGGGCTCAAGTCATTCTCCTGACTTAACCTCCCAAGTAGTTGGGACTACGGGCACAACACAGTGAACCCAGGTAGGGATTTTGACCCTATGGCTTGACTTCATTCTTCTAATTTTCTCATGAGATTATTGTGAAGTTCTGAGATCCAGCAAGGACAGAAACCAAGGGCATAGAGGATGCTTTTGAATTTGCTGTTTATTCTTACTGATAAAATTAACATCATGATTGTCTTAGTCTGCTCTGGCTGTCATAACAAAATACCACAGAGTAGGTGGCTTGAAGAACAGAAATCGATTTTCTCACAGTTCTGGAGGCCGAAAGTTCACAATCCTGGTGCTGGTAGTGTTGGTTGCTTTCTTGAGGCCCCTCCTTGGCTTTCCAATGACACAGCCTCACTATGTACTCATGTGACCTTTTTGTGTGGCGTGTGTGTGTGTGTGTGTGTGTGTGTGTGTGTGTGGAGAGAGAGGTGTCTTGTGTTTATTCCTCTTCTTATAAGGACAATTAGACTAGGACCCCACCCTATGATCTCATTCAACCTTAGTTACATCTCTAAAGGCCTCCAAATACAGTCACCTTGGTTGTCAGGGTTTCAGACTATGAATTGGGGGATGGGAGGATAGGGACACAATACATGTGATAACCAAAGAATCTGACTTTATGCTTTTGTCTCTACCTCTAAGCTCAGCCTAGAACTTCTGTGCAGATTTTCTCCACTGTAGATGGAAAGACAAAAAGTCCTCCACAGAAGGAATAATCTTATAAAATGCCTCAAGACATTATTGGTTTCTTTTATATATACTTATTTAATATTTCTTTATTTCCATGCTCAGCCATTTCACATGGCTGTAGGCAAGATGAACTTTCATCTTGATTAACCAGGATGGTAGATTCAGCAATGCTTGTTTTCCTGACTAGTTATTAATACTGCCTCTTTTTCCTTCCTAATTTTAGATGATACAGACCTTCTACCTATACAGGAGTTTACCATCTAGCTTAAAGTAATTTTCTCACTTTCCTGTCCAAGTGAATACTCCAATATATCTCTTATCACTCTTGTAGTTTTGTCTGCACTCTTCTCTGAGTTTGTCACTCCTATCCCCTCTTCTGTTTGTATTTGTAAAATTTCTTTCTATTTCCTTTCTTGTCCTATATGTACTCACCTGTATAATCAATCTGTGTAAACTCTAGTCTGCTGCCAAGGGACTGGCTTCCTTTGGGCCTATTAATGCCAATCAATGCTAGAAGTTTGAGAAGGTGAGATTAGCAAGCATGTGACTTAACCATATATAGTTTTAAATAAATAAATAAATAAATAAATAAATAAAACCAAATATAGTTTTATTTATTACAGAAAAACAGCCATACTTATCTCCTGTGGTAGAAGCTAAGCTGATTAGTGCATGGAGCTAATGAAACCGACAGCATTGTCTCCCTTCCTAAGGCTGTCCATTGTTCGACTCTTATCTCTAGCTAAGGCCTGCATCTGTGGTCCTCCCTCCCATCAACCAGTGATGATATTTATTGTTGGTTGCAGGAGGCTTGGTAGAGAAAGAGGATCAGCTGCCTTTCTGCTATTTCCTGGTACAACCCATGGCATGCACAGGGAGGTGGAGGCCCAGTAGGACAATCTTCTTATCTTAAGGTCAGCACATTATTAATATTCTCCATAGGGAGGTGATTGGATTAAGTAATTAGTGAATGTGAAATGCTTTAAACTGCCAATTATTATGCTTTGTGGGTTTACTTTGCAGATGATTCCTCAGTCGTGAATCTGTCATGAGGCATGGGGAGCAGGAGGATATTCTCTCTCACTTATCTCTACTCCCCATGAGTGTTTATAATTATATCATGGCTGGGTTTTGGCATTTTATAGCATTTACAAATGTAATCTATCATTGTGACTTCTCAAACTTTGGTACCTGAGAAAAACAGAGCAAGATAGCTAAGGAAACCTTTTTAGGAGAAATAGAAGATTAGAAATATGAGATTAGCAAACAGCTCATGCTATTAATCATGTATCACCAAACCAACATAAGTACTGTGAGCTCATGTTGTATAAGAGTAAACAATAGTAACAACAACGAAAACCTAGAGGTAACGCTCAAACACTGCTGATAAGTTTGTTTTGGACTATGTGTTCCAAAAGTTCAATTTAATCTCCTGGAGTAGAACGGAGGTTTGAGAAGTAGAGAAGTAATTACTACCATCCCTGGAAGATCAGGCTCTTGCCCATTAAGGAATTATAGCTGGCTCTAGAGATGATTTAAGAAGCTATCTGACATATAAAGTATGTAAAGTTGAATAACCCATAGTCAATCATGTCAGTATAGTTTTTAATAGATTTTAAATAATGTATCTTTGTTAATGAGCTTGCTCTGTTTAGTAGCCACACCTTTCCTCTAAAGGTAAACCACAAGGGAACGTAATAAAATTTAAATACATAGCACTCACTCTGAAGTTGGTGTGGAATTAATTAAATGCCTTTGACACTATTGCTCTTAAGTAAAGGTCTTTGGAAATATTGGTAAGATAGGGGAGTGTGAAATTAGAAGTCAGTGATGACACTGAGCATGGAAACCTCAAATGCCATTTTGCTTTACATATATGGAGGTAGAAAGAAGTGAATCAGTAGAAACAAATGTCATAATAAAAGTATTTTAAAAATTTGTTTAGAGAATGAATCACTTGAAGGGAAGAGGATTTACATTCCCTTAGCTCTTCATTCCTCCATCTCTTCCCCATGTATGATTTGAAAAGATGGGGTGGAGGTGGATAAGCTAGTGATAAAAGACTTACAATGTGTCTATGCTGGACTTAGGCCTGAGGAAAGCTCTGATTCTGCGTGCAGCATTTGAAGAAATTCGCTCTGGTGGATGGAGGGAGGGAAGGGAACAGGTTGATGCGGGTAGGGAGGGACGTTTATCTTCTTGCCTGCAACTTAGCTAGGGAAAAGAGAGCAGCCCCACAATATCTGTCCTCAGGCTGTGGGAAGGTAGGGGGTCTGAAACAGAGCTGGGTAGAACAGGTAGCAGCTGAGAGTGGCTCTGAGCAGCAGCACAGTGATGGTTGAAGCATGGAATCTGAATCCACACATCTCAGTCATAAACTCAGCTCTCTCAGGTAAGCTGTATGTTCCTAGGCAAATTGTTTAATTTTTCTGGGCCTCAGTTTATTTGTCTGTAAAATTATGTAATAATATTTTTCTATGAAGATTAAAGTATTTATAATAACATGGAACATTGCAAACACTATATAAATATTTGTTATTATAGAAAGTAATATTAAGCTGGGTATGGTGGTGCACAATTATAATCCCAGTGACTAAGGAGGCTGAGGCAGGAGGATCAAAAGCTGTGGGCCAGCCTGCTCCATTTAGTGAGAACTTATCTCAAAATAAAAAATAAAAAGGACTAAAGGTAGAGCTCAGATGTAGATGCCCCTGGGTTCAATCCTTAGTACCAGGGGGAGAAAAGTTATAGTAAAGTTACTGTTGTTAATAAAATGAAATCACTTATTAAATTAAGATATAAAAATCACTATTGTTAGAAGTCATGAACCATACGCAAGACCTAGTTTCCAACAACTGGGAGCAAATTAATTGTGGTTAACTATTAGGTAATTAATTATCTCCAAATAACTCTTGAAAAAGAACAACAGGGTTTTAGAGAGCAAATACTCAAATTGAAATTATAACTCTGCTGTCAGTATAATCCAGATTGACATTTCCTACTCCAGACCTTCCCTTGGACTTTTTTTTCAATCAATGACACCAGCATTCTCTGGGGTCAGTTGTAATTCTCCCCTCTCTCTTCCTAAATTCAGTTCTTGACACTTGGGGATAAGTGTACATGAGGACCCTCACTGTTACCTGTTTCCGTCACCATTGACATAGTGTGTGGCTTCACCTGGGCTCTTCCATTCTGCATCTTGGCTATTGAAGCTATCTGCTCATCTGCTATTGGATGAATTCGGTTAAAGCTGCATTCCTTATGATTATACTTCTCTCCTGTCTGGCAAACTTCCATATGTCCTCATTTTTTTTTGACAAGATCAAGTTAACCTTCCTTTGCAGAGAATCCTAGACTTTTCACAACATGACCTCAGCCTAACTTTATAGCTTTATTATGTCCCTTATTTATTCCACACAACTAGACTAATCTCCCACTCTACCTGTTGCTCATTTTCCTAGCCTTTCCCATCTCCACTACTCAATTATAAATGTGTTCTTTCTAACTTCTTTGCTCTAGTCCCTGATTTTCTGTAGCTCTAATTTCCTTTAAGATCCTGTATATACTTCAGCAAATTGCACATGAGAACAATTGGTATTACAGTTATATGGGCAGACACTGCTCCTTTTACCACGTTCAGCTGGGCTAGGTCTTTACACATTTTTTTTTTTTTGGTACTGGAGATTGAACTCAAGGGCACTCAACCACTGAGCCACATCCCCAGCCCTATTTTGTGTTTTATGTAGAGACAGGGTCTCACTGAGTTGCTTAGCACCTTGCCATTGCTGAGGCTGGCTTTGAACTTGCGATTCTCCTGTCTCAGCCTCCCTAAATGCTGGGATTACAGGATTGTGCCACCACGCCCGGCTGGTCTTTATGCTTAATGGCCACTTAAATATGTGAGGACTAAGTAGATTATAAACAAATACCATTAATTAACTGAATGACCTAGAAAAATCACTTCTTGCTTGAGTTTTCTTATTTATAAAATAAGAAGATTGAAGGAGAATCTTGATATCTTTTCCTCCTACTTATAAATATGATCCTATGTCTTCCCATGTCATCATATAAAGAGAAAATATGGTATATGTTTAAATAAGTATAAAAACCAACATATTTAAAATAAGTGTTTAAAAATTTTTTGACTATTTTGGTTTCCCTAGCTTCATATGTCTATTACTTTTAATTCCTGCTAAGGTTAGCATATTAAACACAAATGCCAATATTGTTAAAAATTAGTTAACAAAAGTATCTTGTCAATCAGAGGAATGCAAAATGGAATTTTTAATGGATAATAGGATCTGTTTACAACAAGGTTTTCAAGATTTTCAAGATTATCCTCTAATTTGGGGTGGCTGTCATTTGGTAAAAGATGGGAAGCTTGTATATTTCCTTTTATTTTAATTTTAAGTAAGTTGATTTTTGTTGGCAAGGCTCCCTTTTTTATACCTCTACTTTTTTCATCACATATTGTTATTGCTTTTTTATGGCCACAACCAGTCTCCGGTAGAGATGCACTAGTTCACCATTCTGCCATGGCTGAGTACCAATGACAAGATAATTGACAGAGTTTTCCATATTTGGTGTGCTCTTTATCCTGAACTATGTGGTGTGCTCTTTATCCTGAACTATGTAGGGGATATGCTCACATCTGGAGAGGAACTGAACCTGTGGCTAACAGGACACATTGAAATGACATTTTACTGTATTTTCAAAGAATGTTATGATGGGGATGTGAACTTTGAATCATCATTCAGTTCAACAGATAGATGCATGTGCTGGAATTCTTCACTTGATATGAAAGTTATATTTCACTTGGCATTTCACTAAATATTTTAACTTAAAAGGTTTTATTACCTAATACAGAGGCAAAATAATTTCAGCGCTCATACTGCTTTGTGTCTGAGAGAGACAATAAGAATTTCTGTAACATGCTTGTAGCAATGCTGGTGTTTTGAGGTTATTTCATCATGTGACTTGATTTTTATGCATCTGTGGCTCTCTATGAATCAGAAGTCTTTATGTCTTATCATGAAAGGGTTGCCATTGACAATTCCAATTCCTTTGGAGATTGGAATAATTCCACATTCTGCTCATAGCTGCTTTGCTGCTTTGTTTTGCATTGCAAGAATGATTCTCTTATAGTTAAAATTTTCATGTTATTTTTGTGATTTGGGAACACTTATGCATTGGATATATTTTAACATATAGGGGAGAAAATAAATTATTAGCCAACTGCTTAAGCTTTAGTTCTAAAGACATTATTTTTATCCTGTGTCAGTTAATTTTTTAAATTATTGCACATTCATGATCCTTTCAACTCCCAAACTCACCGACCATATCTAGTACATTAAAAAACATGAAGAACAGGGGCTGGGATTGTAGCTCAGTGGTAGAGCGCTTTCCTCGCATGCGTGAGGCCCTGGGTTCGATCCTCGGCACCACATACAAAGCAATAAAATAAAGACATTGTGTCCATCTATAACTAAAAAAATATTAAAAAAAAAAACATGAAGAACAAAGACTTGGCTAACATTTGTTATTTTTCAAAATAGGCAAATTCTCCTACCTGGTGTGTAAAAGAGACTATACTCAATGGCCTGCATTTAGGAAATAACTTTGTTTTCCCCAAGATTGTTTTTAGATACTGACTCCCTCTTTCAAGGCCCTAAATGAGATCTCTAGCAATTTCTTGGACGTTTTTAGTTACTCTGAATTACAGAATGGTGTCATTTTTAGGTATTAGAAAGGCCTATCTAATCCAAATAGGAAAATTCCTTCTACATACAGTTGAAAGCTCTCTTCTCAAGCTCGCTCACCCTGGCTTCTACCAACTCCAGTTTAGGCAGAATCCAGGCTCCATGACCTGCAGCAATGGGGAGCAGGAGCAAGGCATGGCCTAATTCTTCACTGATTTTGTTCTACTTCTCCTTTCACTTATTAAGTGTTGATCCTGGCTCGTTCAGGCTCAGGCAAGGTGGAAGAACTGGAAAAAGGGATTATGGTTTTATCTGATTGTTGCCATTAGAATTTGACATCCAGGCCATTACTCTGGCAGCTGTTGGAATGCTGGTTCCTCTTCTCAAAGGGACTGTTGTTGGATTTTACAGAATTCTTCCTACTGCTTTTGCTCTACCAACTTAGGGACCTCAAGCCCTGTACCCATACTGAGGTAGATGACATACTCACATTGGTCTGGTGGACATGCATCCCTTTAGTTCTTGCTCTTATGACCGTACCTTATGCATCCTTGCCCTGGAAGACAATTTTTCTGAGCTGAGTGCTTGTCAGATATCTCAAATTCACATACCTTCTTCTATTCCAAAAGAAAACTCGGTGCCTTTGACTGTGCAGCTGACTCTTGACATGCAGCATGTGCCACTGCAACTTTCCTTTTGTTATTTACCTATAAAACCTTTTTCAGATGACAGTCCAAACTCTAGGGAATGATGATAAAAATTTCAAGAGAATTCTCTTCTAAATTCAGGTTCAAAACAGGTTGAACATCCCTTATCTGAAATGTTTGGGACCAGAAGTATTTTGAATTTCAGATTACTTCTGATGTTGGAATATTTACATACACACAGTGAGATATCATGGTGATGGGACCCAACTTTTCAGTTCCCCTGCGTTTTGACTGACCCATCACATGAAGTTAGGTGTGGAACTTTCTACTTATGGCATCAGGATGGCATTCAAGAAGTTTCAGATTTTGAATGTTTGGAATAGGTATGCTCAAGGTTACTAATATTATAGGAATCCATGGGTTTCTAAAGCTGAATAAGCATGATAACTAAGAGCAAGAGAAGTAAGGAGAGACGGTTGACGTTATTGTTCTACCCTTTTCAATTCACAGCTGTTCAGACACAACTACATGAAAGTACAAAACATTGTGTTTGGTTACTTGTACTTATTTTTAATTAATGACTTTGAAATTTAGGGAAGATTTTTCTATTTAACATTTTGAGATGAGCACTAAATACACACACACACACACACACACACACACACAAACACAAACACCATGAATGCAATAGCAGTAATGAAAACTGATATATGTGGGCTACTGGTGACTCAAATACACTTTGTCATTGCTGTGATTTTTCTGAAATTTTAGCCAATTTATGAACAAGAAAAATTGTAAAACTACTCAACTTACAAAATAGTTGTATTCCCAGGAGATTCTGTGCATTTTTAAACCATGCCAGAATTTCATTTCCAGCTGTGTCTGAAAAAAATGTGTCAGTTGAAATCTCCTTTCATAACCAGGTGGGGAAGAAAAAAACATCTCAGAATCACCAAAGCAGCCACAGCTAAAGGAGCCAAGATCCTGGAGAGAAGGGAATATATCCTGCACCATCATGTTCCTTAAGCCTGGCTAACTTGTAAGTGGTGGAAGGCAAAAGGCTAAAGAGATGAGCAAAAACTGGCTGATAACTTGGGAAGAAATAAGCTGAACTTTTGGAAGTTTCTTTGTGCTGAGGAGACAGAAATAGAGGCTAGGACCTGCCAAGAAGGAGGGGCTCAGGGTCTCGGCTCAGTTGGGACCCCGAAGAGCTATTGTCTAGCAATAACATAAACAGATTGGATCTTACAAATATGGAAGCCCAGCCTTGAACTAACTCACTATCTAATTTAAATCCTAGCCAACTGCTAAAGTGAATCTTATCTAGAAAAGCAAAACAAAACAAAACAGCATTTAGAGTCTCTATAAATTTTCATACCTCATATGTAGTATTCAATAAACAATTTTTAGACTTTCTGAAAAATGAGATCAAAAGAAACAAGTGACTTAGAAGTGATATAGACATTAAACACAGATATTAAAATAATAAAATTATGTGATCAACAAAGCAGAATAAAAGGTACAGAGTTTGACCTGAGAGCTATGCCCAACACACACAGACACACACACCCCTATGATCTTCACACACACCTATGATCTTAATGTTTGTGTTTCCCCCGAAATTCATATATTGAAATCTTACCCCTTACAGAAATTGGGATTACTGTCCTTTATAGGCTTGAGGGAGTCTGCCCTGTGAGGACAAAGCTAGAAGGCACCATCTTCGAGGAACAGACTCCACCAGACACCATATTGCCAGGCTGATGATCATAGAATCCTTGACCTTTAGAACTATAAGAAATAAATTTTTATTGTTTGTGAATCACTTCGCCTAAAATGTTTTACTATAGTAGCAAGAATAGAATAAGACATACAGATACCTGAGTATGCATTATTAATAATATTTATAAAACATAATTAGGTTCTGGGGTTAGGTAAGCATAAATATAACATAAACATTAACAAACATAGACAGGTTTTGCACCCATGTGAAAATATTTGGTGGAACATTTGAAAATCTATGGTATCCATAAATATTTTCATAGTGTCGAACTGTTCTGAGTATTGCAAGATATTTAGTATCCCTTCTCTCTTTAAAATCATCACGAAAACTGAAAACAACTCCACAAGTTTCCCAGATTCCCTCTGGGGATAGTAATGTCCATTTTGAGAATTACTGCTCAGGTACTCAGCTCAACTTGTTTTTAGAGAGAATGCTGAAATCCAGAAAGCTGTGATAGCTGCACAAATCTGAACAGATCATACAACTTGTTATTTGCAGAAAACCCTGGCTACCCAATTCTTAATATGGTGTTCTTCTAAAAACTCTTTGTTCTATTTAATTTTTAAAATTCTTGGGAGATCTGGCCTTGATTTCTGGGTCAGTCGGTAATTTGAAGATTTTTTTTTTATATACCCACTAAGATGAAGGATATAAGATACCTGAAAACCCTTATCATTATAATAATAATGAAAAATCATTATACATTTTTAAAAGTCCCTCTAATATAGACATGCAAATTCCTTTCCAAAATTCTGAAGTAAGTTGGTACCTTTTGTTGAGAACTTAAAGGTCTCAAAACTCCTTACCCGGCTTCAGCTTAGGGGAATTAAAGAAATACTTCAAAGATCTCAAGTTTAAAAAATATCAGAAAGTGCTACTTGTAGTATAGTTCAAAGCAATCACAGGTGAATCATGAGGGATTTGTTCAGAAAGTTGGTATCCAAATATATTTTTCCACTGAAATTTACACAGGCTTCTAACTTCAGTTGTATTAGCATTTTTATAAATTCTCTCACAAGTCCACAATTCTTCAGCATCACCTGAAATCACAGCCTCTATTGCAACATTAATGTTGAGATAGCTGTCATGTCTCACAGGCTTTTGAGATATCTACTTTCCATCCATTTGTTCTATGCTTTTCTTACATTTGGAAAATAGGGCTTCTCTAGAAGATTTGAATTTTCTCTGCCTCTGTTTTTTATAGGCAACTCCGGATTTGCATTTTTAGCACTCTTCTCTCAGAACATGATGGCATTGCTATTGAGTTTTAATGGTTCTTTATTGGTAGTGCTCAAAACTAGTGAATCATTATTTATCATTCTGGGTGGGTTTATATACTGGCTCCATTCTTTTTCTTATTGTTTTTTCCCCTGGCCTGGTATAGTCCTAGTATCTACTAATATATAATTATACACATGCATGTGCATATATACATGTGTATGTGTACACACATACACATATATGCATATTTATATATAGACTAGTAATGTATATGTACTAATGATACATACATACACACATACATGCACATTAGATATGCAAGAGCCTAGTAACGGACACCCCTACGTAGTTACAGAAAGTAACCACACAGCTATTAGTTCTGTTTATAAATTCTTGCAAAGTGAAAGAATTTATATTCTTTCACTTTTATAATTTTCCGCATCTGTCAGAGCCTTAGTGAATTCAACCTCAATAGGGCCTTTCTAGGGAGGTACTGTAACACAGAGAGGGATCAGTTTTTATTTGTTACAACTCTGGGTATGCCAGGAAAGCTTTGGAAATAGTGAACACTGGTTGTTTCCCTTCATTCCCTTACCATTCAGTAGTAGCCTCAATAGTAATGTACCTCTAAGAGTTAATTTGTCTTTGTTCTGTAACAGGGCCTCTTTAAAATTTTAAAAGCTCCAATCTCCCCAATTTCCTGATAAATTGTTTTTATGCAACCAATCTTCTTTATTCTGAGAACAGGAAATGAGGAACTGGATCCCCACACCTGGGCAGGCACCAGGAAGTGTTGAAAAACTGGAATTGTTACATGTTCTCTGGCTAACACACTGCCTAGCTTAATCTACATAGGCACATTTCCTCTTTTTGTCCGCTGTATCTCCTTTCCTCTTATAAAACCTGTTCCTGCCACCTAAGCCCTAGAAGATGGAAATTTGTGACAAGAATCTGTCTTCTTCAGGCCTGGCTTTGAATAAACCTGTTTCCCCCAGATTTTACAGTTGAGTTGTGAGCAGCAAAACCTGAGATTCCAGTAAAAAGTCCTCTCTCCATTCAGCACATACATTTGAATTCTTCCTTAATTGCAAGTCTCTTTTAACAGCATGAATATGACTATTAAGTTCATATTTGAATATTTTAGTCCTTGTGTTACTGTTAGGTTGGATTAGGGTCCAAGATGTCCAATTAAAGGGACCAGTCAGGGCAGTTGCAGTCAGCAGCTGCGAAAAGGAGCGGCTAGCCAGACGCTGACAGTCACCAGTAGACATGCCTCCTGTCAATCAGTGGGTTTTCCTGACCTATCCAGGAAGGACTCTGGCCTTCTCTTCCTGCCCCCAAGCCCTCCCGTTCCTGACCAGGCCTTTTGAATTCTCCCTACACTGGAGCCCCAGCGCCATTCTCCTGGACGCACTCTGATGGACGAGAGGATTCGGCTGAGAGCATGTATTTTCAATAAAGCCTTGCTAAGCGGCTTTAATTCATCTTCTTGTGGTTGTCTAGTCTTTACAGTTACAGAGCTGGGGACTTCCAAGAAACTGAGAAAATGCAAAGACACCCCCCACTTCAAACCCCAGTTTTTGCAATCAAATCAAAAAGACTTCAGATATGTCACTCAGAGTAAGAGTAACAGGAATGAATTCATTAAAGTGATAGGAAAAGGGAAAGGGGACACTCTCAAGGAAAAGGGTGGGTCCTGTCAGAGAAGAGGGATAGTGTGCCTCTCCTGCACTCCAGCTTTACTGGGGATCCCAGAGGAGATTCCAGAGAGTCCTGCCCAGGTTCACTTTTTGACTTTTGACTGACAGCAAGATGACATCATACTTTTAAGTATCCACTGTCATTGCAACTCTAGGTCACCTTGGCTCATGCTGACCAGTTCTAATTGGATTCTTAACCATACATTCTTAACAGATTTTATGGTTAGGAGGAACTATCCCTATCTCCCAGATTTTTAGGATCCGAGCACAAATCTCCCCATTCAGGGTAACTTGGGTTCTTATCAACATTATTTGGGGTAACTAGTAGTTAGCAAACTACTGACAAGTAGTTTGCTGAGGAATGTGACTTATCCTGTCCACTTAGGCCAGGTAGGGCTACAGGTAAATTGCTTCTTGGGAAAAAAAGCATGTGGGGATTGTTAGGTCTGGTCAGGGTCCAGGATGTTCAATTAGGGGGACTGGTCAGTAGCTGCAGAATGGAGTGGCAAGCCAGATGCTGACAGTCACCAGTAGACACGCCTCCTGTCAATCAGCGGGTTTTCCTGACCTATCCAGGAAGGACTCTGGCCTTCTCTTCCTGCCTTCAAGCCCTCCCCTTCCTGACCGGGCTTTCTTGAAATTCTCTGTGCACGGAAGCTCCAGCACCATTTCTCCGGACATGCTCTGATGGATGGGGGATTTGGCCCGAGGGCGTGTATTCCCATACAGCCTTGCCGAGTGGCTTAATTCTTCTCCTCCCTGGTCGTCTAATCTTTACATAATGGTGTGTGAAACCCAGGAGGGTTTTGAACCTCCTCTGCACCGGGGTTGAGGCAAGCCCTCCGAACCAAACTGGCAGAACTCCTGAGCCGCTCCCTGTCTTCCTCACCTGGACCGACAAGAGTGAGGTAAGCCCCGCCCTTCCTTTGACTTCTCAGCTTGCCCCACCCCCATCATTCACTCCAGAGGCCCATCCTGGAAGTCGCACGTGTGCGGGAGCTTAGGCAGATGCAAAGTCACCTCCTTTCCCCCTTTTTTTTCCCTTGAGCTAAGGTAAAGCGGTAAGCCTGGGGGGAAG
This sequence comes from Geosciurus inauris, assembly GCA_004024805.1. Lineage (NCBI taxonomy): Eukaryota > Metazoa > Chordata > Mammalia > Rodentia > Sciuridae > Geosciurus > Geosciurus inauris. Next base: position 63,016 of record PVHX01004654.1, read on the forward strand.
GGCGGCGGTGGCGGCGGTGGCTGCAGGACGTGTGGGAGCGTGAAACCGCGGGCCAGCTGCCGGCTGCCCGTGTGGGTGGAGCAGGTCGTCAATGGAGCACTGGTGGTCACCGTGAGCTGCGGCAAGCGCAGCTTCGCTGGGATCTAGGTGCCTTTTAGGTTGGTTGCTTAGATTTTCAGTGTATGCTGGTTCAATATAGAGGATATAACCTAGCATATCAGATTGAACTTTTTTTTTTCTTTTAGCAATCCAGCATCAGAATAAGGTACAGTATATGAAAATAGAAGAATAGCACATTTTTTGGTCACTTCAATATAACCTTTTATTTTCATTAATTATATATTTCTATATAGCTTAGTATTCAAAGATGGCCACTAGAGTTAGGCAGCCTGGCTTCCAATGGCTGTGCCACTGACTAACTGTGATCTTGAACAATTCAGCTTCATTGTGCTTACGTTGAGTCTAAAAAGGGAATAACAATGGGATCTAACACAGGCTGATTGTACGGATTAAAAAAGGAAATCTGGATAGCATTTAGCACAGTTTGTGGAATAAAGTTAGGTATTAATTATATTCATTCCTTTGTGTTTTCATCCAACTTCAAAGTATGGTTCATTAGCATCCCCTTAGGTATTATTCCAAACATTTTCAATAGCCATTCATTACATTATTTTCTTTATCCTTTTGCAATTCAAATTATGATAGCTGTTTTCTAGATAGGTGATACCAGGGAATTTGCTCTTTCAGAGAATTTGCTACCCGTGGTACCTTAATTTGACAGTGTTGTGCAGATGTTGTGTCTCAATTGTCTTGTTTCCTCATCTACTGATTCTATACCCTTGGACTTAAAACTGGTGGAAGTTGTGACAAAAGCACTTGCCATGTTTACAGTTGCCTGGCAAATCTTTTCTTTAAATTTGCAGATACAAAGTGTCCCAAATGCTCAGAAGTGCACTCATCTTTTATTTTCACCAAGGTAGCTTTAGAAAAGACCACCTCCAAACCACTCCTTTGTAGCCTGGTTTAACTACTTTCTTTTTTTTTTTTTTTTTAAATATTTTTTTAGTTGTAGATGGACACAATGTATTTTTATTTTATTGCTTTGTATGTGGTGCTGAGGATCGAACCCAGGGCCTCACGCATGTGAGGCAAGCGCTTTACCACTGAGCTACAATCCCAGCCCTTAACTACTTTCTTTAAAGACAATCAGCACTTGCTGTTCTTCCAAATACACCCACATTCATACATTTAGACCCACTCTCTGAATCTGCCTCAGCATGTCTAGTGTATATTTTTAAAGTAGAGCTATTATTAAATGTGCGTGTAGTAGACACAACTTGGTGCAGTTGTCTTGCTCATGTGAACTACCCAGGTGTCATGAATGTGTGCTCTGCTTTTCAGGTACAAACCTGCACTCTTGGCTATGACAGTACAGGCTGGGCCATGACAGTGCCTCCTCCTAGCCCACAAGCGATTATAGTATCCAAAATATAGTGATGACAAGTAAACTGGGTTAGAATGCCTGGGAATTTTGTAAACTTGAGAAATATTTTTAGCTTTAAATCTCTCGTCAATAGCAGTGAGATGTTAGCTTGAAGTTGCCCTCAGTCGTACGTCTAGCCTCCTGGTAACATCTCGCCTGAGAGGAGCAGAGATGAAATTTATAGAGGAAGAAAAAGCATCTGGATGGCATTTGAGTCTCTGGGTCCAGTAAATAAAACCAGATCTGCTTGTCTTTTCACCATGCAAATGTTTTATTTAGATTTAAGCTTGATTGAATTGTTTATCATTTGAAAGTAAAAAAAAAAAAAAATCTCACTAACAATGACTTTTAAACTTCAAAGTCATCAAAGGGACCTGAATAGTTTTAACTTAACCATTTCTGCCAGTTTAAGACAGTATATTTAGCCAGAATTTGGTTGGTCTACAATGGAGAATTTGCAATTTTACGAAATTTACAATTCCTAATTGTAAACCACATATAGCGGTTATATCACAGAGTAGCCTGAGCTTAAAAAGCCACATGCTGAAGAGGCAGATGAAGCAACCCAGGGCCAAGATCAGACCCTAATGGTAATGTATTGCCTAGGTGACCTTGGCTTTGTCATTTGCATTTTTCTTTTGCAAAAAAAAAAGAAATGTAATGACCCCTTAGTGTGGTCTTAAGGAGTAAATGACATAGAGTTGCACAGGCTTTGTTCCCCCTGGATAAACATATCTTATATCTTTCTGCCCTTTTGTTGGCATTCAAACCTATCTTCAGGCATTTTATTCTGCTGCAAAATATCTTTGTGTGGGTAGGATTGGGGTGAAGCTATCTTGACAGCAAACCACAGGAGCTTTATATACCTGGCCTTTTAGTTTACAGGGATCTTTTCACTGTTATTCAAAAACAAAGCATCTGAGCCAAAATAGTCAGTGTCTGGTTCTTCCATTGTAGCATGTTCCCCAATACCTACTATCCACAGGACTCTACAGATGCTTCTTATGCAAATGACATTTGATATAGAGACAGAAATGATAAAAATAGATTTTTCCCTCAGCTGAACCTCCTACCACACAGTTCAACTCTTTATCATCACCTTAGTTCATTTTCTAGTTTTCTTTTGCTGTTAATTGTCCCTAATATCAAGTCTAATTAGAGAGAACAGTTTCAGTTATTCTTTCAGAAAGTAGAACTCAGTACTCAGTCTACAGGAACCCACCCCTACCACACACTGTTCCATTCCCGTCACCAATCACCACAGCCTTCCATTATTAGCAGATCCCACTCAATGTGTGTGTTTCTCTTTCATGCTTTGGATCTACTAGGCTCTCGTGCATTTTAAGCACTGAATCAATGGTAACTGTAGCTATCACCACTCATCTTGTTTACAAATGCTGACATGAGATGAACATCAATCTCTCACCTCATTGGTCACCAGATTCTGTTCTTTCTACTAACATGATGGAGGTGGGGTGGGTACCTCTTTCCTTCCTCTCTAGACCCCATGTATCTTATCTTGGCCAGTTCACTCAATCAAGAGGCATTAATTTTCTTCCTAAAAGGGGTCCCTTCTTTGCAGAAGGGTATAGGAGATAAGAATTTCCTACTAGAATTTTCAAGCAAGATTTTGCAGATACCTTAAAATAATTTCCTTGTTAGGTCACTGAACCTGAATGTAGACAATATCACACTGATGTTAGGAATAAACCTATAAATAAATTATACTGTGTTTTATGCTTTGATAAGAAAGAATAACAGTCAGTTATGATATTTCTCCTTGGAAACATTTCTTGAGTTCAAGAATGGTTTTATTATTGCTTTTGAAAACAAGTATAATATTTGAATAAACAGGCAACTGGTAAAGTATCTTTGCCTTAGTGCTAATAAACTTTGAAGAAGAGTTTTCAGCTGCTTTGAAGAATATTTTTTTTCTGCTGATAACTTGTAAGTAATTCAAGTTGTAATTTCCACCAGTTCTATGGCCTAGCTATCACTTTCTCATGAAAGAGAAAAAATGAAACTGTTGATAGGCATCACCTATCAGAATAACTAGATCCAAGTGTTCGAAGGGAAAACAGAAGGGACCAAGAAAAAGCGATTTTTTTCTGTCAATTATATTGTATTTTATCTGAAGCAGTTATGTATTAGGAAGAAGTGTGTTGGATGTTACAATCTCTACATTCCCAGACACACACGTTCTTTTTCCAGGCCTTTATTTCAACTTCCCCCTAAGGTGAAAAGTAGGTATTGCATGTGTAAATTAGCTTGGTCATTGCCTCTGAGTTGAGGTATGTGTTGACCATGGAGTGAACTTAGAAAAAATAATGTACAGTGAATATCACTTTGAGCAGTAGCATGTCACAGTAAAAATAATAAAGAGAAGGAGAGTCAATCCTCAAAGATAACCAAGATCCCTCAGGTGGTGAGATATGTTTGTATCAGTGCAGTCATCGAGGTCTTTTATGATGATGAAAGTTAAGTTCCTTGATATGAGGAAAAACACCCACAGCTGTGGTCAGTGTCTTTCACAGCTTCCAGAACATGTAAACTCATATGTAATTATTGTATTGATGAGAAAGAAAGTCCATTTTAAACTTCTCACTTTAAATAGTATTTGCAGAACAGAAAATAGAGGGCTAACAGACAGACTCAAGATTTAGAAAATATTTTTTGCACCAATTTGTCACAATCTTTAATAGCATATCATTATATTTCAATCAAATTGAGCAAAATTTGTCAGACGATTTAAAGAAGAGTAGGCCTATGTCAGCTATAAAATAATCAAATAAAGAGGCGATACCAATTTGCTGATTCCCCTTTTTTCAACCTCAGGCCCATGCAAGATGAAGTTCAGTGCAGGTTTTAATTCCTCTGATGGATCTAGCTTCTGGTAAATGTGATGTTCAAGACTCTGTGGGCATTTCCTTCTGCCCTGCCATCATTATGCATGATGGATATAAGGCTGCATCCATCTGAAGAGGACTAAGGTCTTTCATTGAGCTCTCCTTCAGCTGCCATTTACCTCAGTAGGATTAGCACCTCACAGATCCATTGCTCTCAATTCAGTTACACTGAAGAAAAGTCAGCAAGCTTATCTTTAATATGTTTATTTCTTCCTAACGTCTGTTTGTGAAATATTTGTCGATAAATGTTAAATCAGTTTACAGTATTTGCAGCAATAAGTCTCCAGGCTCTGGTGAGCATGCCCTGCTACAGTGAACTATTAGGCAATTTGCATATTTTCTTTGCTTTAAATTATGGTGTATAAACGTTTTCTTGAAGGGTTGCTCCGGTAGTTTGAACCATCCAATAATTGTGGTTATTGTTTAATGATGTGAAATTGCAAACAAACCTACAAAGAATTCTTGGGCATCCTGACTCAGGTTTCTGAAGTCTGATTCCCTGGCTAGAAGAGACTCTTTTTATTTGACAAAATGGTGACCTCAGTGCAACTGGGTTGCTTCTTACCTCAGGGGAAATTATAACACAACTTGAATAAGTGGTATTAGCTTCCTGTAGCTGCTATAACAAATTATTAAAAATTTGTGGTGATTTATTCCTTACCATTCTAGAGGCTAGAAGTCTGAAATCAGTTTGACAGGGCCAAATCCTGGCCCCCCGGGCTCTGGAGCAGAGCCTGCAGTTGCACTTGCCTCTTCTGGCTTCCGGTGTCTACTAGCATTCCATCACTTTTTTCACTGCCTGCAATCAACTGCCTCCTATTCTTCTGCCTGTAGCAAAAGCTTTCTCTGCCTCTGTCTTATAAAGACACCTGTGACTGTACTTAGGACTCATCCATATAATCCAAGCTAATTGCCCCATTTCCAAATTCTTAGCTTACTCATATGTATAGAGTTCTTTTTGTGATTGAAGGTATTGCTTACAGGCTGTTGGGACTGCAATACAGTTACCTTTTGAGAATCCGTTATTCACTTTACATACAAGTATTACCAGGATGTTTACTAAATTAATGGACTGGTCTAAATTACTAACAACACTTTCCAGGGATTAACAATGTTCTTCACTAAGAACATAAAGAATAGAAAGTAGTGAATTTGGGGAAAATTTGGCCTATGAACCAGAACATTCCAAAACACAAAGTAAAACTTGAAGAGTTTGTATAGATTTAGGGTTGTACACAATTTTGCATTTGAATGTTTATAAAATTTAGATTAGGAATTTGTTACTATTGCCTTATCTACCATCCTGAATATTTTCTTAAATCTTGAGTCTGCTAGGCCAGTATTTTCTATTCTGCAAATATTGTTTAAAATGAGAAGTTTAAAATAGACTTTCTTTCTCATCAATACAAGGATTAGGTATACATTTACATGTTCTGAAAGCTATGAAAGACATTAACAACAGCTGTGGGTGGTTTTCTCAGGTTAAGGGACTTCATTTTCATCATCATAAAAGACCTTGATGACTTTGCACTGACCACATAGCTTCAATACTGATCCCAGGTCTTTTTTTTTTTTTTTAATTTTTTAAAGATGTTGATGGACCTTTATTTTATTCATTTATTTATATGTGGTGCTGAGAATTGAATCCAGTGCCTCACACATGCTAGGCAAACACTCAACCATGGAGCCCCAATCCCAGCCCCAATCCCAGCCCCAATCCCAGCCCCAATCCCAGGTCTTCTTATCAGGTAATTCTACCTAAGCTCTGATGCATAGAGTTTATCATATTTTTCCAGTTCAATTCCTCCCTGGTTCTAGCTATTCTTTAAAACATCTTTGCTCCATTACATGTTCTTTAGTTTTATGGCTTCTTGTGATTTGGTTCTTGCCATCCTGGATTGCTGTCACTGTTGTTTTGATGCTGACCATAGACTAGTGCCTGGCTTCTTATTGTCTGTTTGCAGATATTCCTGGGCAGTGGCTGCTTTTCACCCTTTAAGTTCTTTGCCCGTTGAGAACTTCAATCATATCATGTTAAAAAATAGTAACATGGATAAACCCAAATGCTGCAGTCAATAACTTGAAACACCTTATTTTCCATTAACTGAATTATGGAAATGAATTATTCATGCTTCTAGGTTATAGGCATGCTCAATGTCTTCTAGGCATGTTAAGTGCAGAATACAAGAAATGATGATTTTACTAACTTATTTTTTTAGAAAAGACTGGTCTAGAGACATCGATTGATTCGTTTGACAAATGAGAATATTTCTATTTACCAGAAAATTTGCTAGATTATGGGTGTAAAATTGTAAATAAAAACAGATGATTTTGTGCCCTCTCAAAGCTTACATGCTAGTGGGAAGAGTCATATATTAAATAATCACAAAATTTACATTATAATTATGAGTGATAAAAGACCTATTCCAGGAAAAGTCGAGGCATGTAATTGGTGACTCACCTAATTGGAGTGAGGCATTCAGAGATTTCTCTAAAGAAGCAACATGTATATGGGAATTTGAGGGATGGATAAAAATTAGCAGGATGGGATAGTGCGAGTGAAGACAGAGCATTCCACTAAAGGCACATGTGCAAACATACTATACTGAGAGAGAGCATGGTATGTTGAAGGAACTGAAACAAATCAATGAAGCTGGAAAAAGTATCCTAGTAGAATTGTAAATATAGTTGGGCACGGTGGCTCACGCCTGTAATCCCAGCAGCTCAGGAGGCTGAGGCAGGAGGATTGGCAGTTCAAAGCCAGCCTCAGCAAAAGTGAGGCACTAAACAACTCACTGAGACTCTGTCTCTAAATAAAAATACAAAATAGGGCTGGGGATGTGGCTCAGTTGTTGAGTGCCCCCGGGTTCAATCCCCAGTACACAATTTTAAGTGTAGGTAAAAATCAGAGTCTTAGAATTCATAGGCCTTTTAAAGTTTTGGTCTTGCCAGAAAGTCATAAGGGAACCACTGAGTACTTTGAGCAGAAGAACAGTGTGATCAGATTTATGTTTAATTTCAATTTATTGGTCTGCCAGTTATTTTTTTTCTAAAGGACATATCAGTTGCAATGAAATGTTATGATAGCTGGGTAGATCCAGATACAATGTTTGCTTCTTACTCTGGAGCACAGTATGTCTACAGCTCTCTGTCTACTTGTTTTTGTCATTGCCCAGGGTTTTTCATTTATTTTAGGAAGTATTTTAAAAGTTTTATTTTATTATGGTAAAGACATTTTATATGAGATCTACTGTCTTAAGATCTCATATAAAGTATATAATATATGCATTATTATTGTCTATAGCTACAATGTTATACAAAAGACCTCTTTAGAGCTTACTTATTTTAATTAACTGAATTTTATTTTTTGCATGTTGATTAGTAACTATCCATTTACTTGGCAGAGAAGACAAGATCAGATTTATGTTTTAGAACACTCTACTGTGAGTTTGTGGAAAGCAAGAAAGGATATAGGAAATCTAGTTAGGAGACTACCGCAAAAATAAAGATGAAAAATGACTCTTTTTTCCATATTCTTTGATTTTATCTTTTCTTGGCTTTCAGCATTGTGTCTGGATCAATATGTATTTGTTTAAAGAACAATGAAAGATTTATGAATGAATGAATCCACTATGGCTTGGTTTAGGAGAAAGACTCAAATCAGCTATACTGTTTCTTTGTGTCTTCCATTTCTATATTGTTGACACTTATGCCCATTTCAATTTGAGAAACTCAAAAGTTCAGTAGCACCATAAAAATACAGAGATAAAAGTGTTCTAAATATAGTAAATTGCTCATTGGTGTATTATGGAAAAATGTTGTAGAAGTTACAGGGATATAGGGCAAATGTCCCATATCTCAATCCTTGTGGACCAATAAGTGATTACACAAAATTGAAGGTCTGATTAAGACTGCAAAGAGTATAGGGATTCCTGAGGTTCTTGGTAATTATGCAGTAGAAATTTAATCCAAATTAGCAGGAAATTAGTCTTTGAAGGATAAGAAGATGATAACTAGGTCAGTTGACAATATGGTATGAATATTTTGTCTGAGCTTGAGAAGAGGTTATTCTAGCTGCTTCATTAAAACTCAGATATTCTATTAAAATGAAGATATTCTAAGGATGTCAAGCTTCAGGATTTTAAATAAAGCAAGAATTACAAAGAGATATTTTAAATTACAAGTGCTTGATGCCTATCCAGGAGTTGGATTGATAGTCATAAAGATATGAAGTGACAATTTATGCTAAAAATTCTCTCAAATTTACTTCCCCTGCCCACATACAAAGTAAATAACATTATCCAAATTAAAATAAAGTTGAGGGGCTGGGGTTGTGGCTCAGTGGTAGAGCACTTGCCCAGCATGTGTGAGGCACTGGGTCCAATCCTCAGCACCACATAAAAATAAATAAATAAAATAAAGATATTGTGTCTATCTATAGCTAAAAATATTTAAAAAAATAAAGTCGAGGCTCTGAAGCTAAAAAAAAAAAATCCCTATTGGCTTTGTGAATTGGACTCAGTGGCATCTGTGTGCCTCAATCAAACATCCTGTTCATATGTCTCACTCAGTGGAGGGCAGGGTTGAGGCATTCAAGGGCCTGTCTTGATTGGCCTCTACCAGGAGAAGTAGGATTTATCCACTCTTCATTTTCAGAGATCACATCCAGAGCTTTACAAGGTTGTTTACCAGGAGAAGTGGATTGAGAGTTCTAGAAGAAAAAATTGAAAATGCAACCTTAAGGGCAAGGGAAGTCTGATGATATTTAGATTCCTATTGATAAAAAAAAAAAAAAAATCCACCTTGCCTCAGACCCATAAATACACAAAACTTAGAGTGAATGGCAAACTTGTGGTCCACAGCAGAATCCTTCTAACTTCACTGAGAAAGAAGACAGTCTAGAAAATAACATCAAGGGTATTATTTGGAGGATCCAGTTAACCCAAAGAGAGTTCTTCATTTTTACTAAAACACATCTGTAGGGCCCACAAAATTATAGTATAGTAGATAGGCACACAGGCATCAGTCCTATATTCTAAGAGCAGGTACTGACTCTGCTAATTGTTAGTCATGAGACCTTGGTCAAGGAGCTTAACTTCTGTAAGTTTCCCGTCTTTAAAATTGGGTTAATAATGCTATGTACTATGTAGAACTATTGGAAGAATCAAATGACTTTATAAATATGAAGAACTTAGTATAGTGAACGGTATGTAATAAACCTTAAATACTTGCAGCAGCTGCTTCTATTAGGAAGTCTTTAAGATCTTTTATGATCTTTGTCTAGCTCTTATCACAGGCAGAAATAAAAGAATGCAAAATTTGCCTAGATTATTATGCTCATTGTATAAACAAAAAGTATTCAGTGAATCTAACAGATTTTCAGAGATAGTCATACAATTGTAGAACAAAATGCCATTTTAAAATTTACCCTTAAAGCATTGTTATAAGCTTCAATAAAAAAAAATAGCCTGGCCTATTAAAACATTTACAGCATTCTCTCTACATTTCAGAGCCTTGGATAGAGAAGTGTTAATTGTATTTTGCATGGGTTTTTCTTATATTCAGAAATAGTTTATCCTTGGGAAATTATCAAGTGTTTAAATAAATTCTGCAATGTTAGTGACTAGAGGGAATAAACCTAATGCATACATTGAATATCCTGGTATTTTCCTGATTTATTTAAATGGGATAAATCATGTGATTTTTTTGAAAAATGCAATTTATATGAAAATGTAATTTCTAGACATTCAGCAGCCCATTCACATGGTAAAAAACTGTTGTCATAAATCCCCCCAAAATTCAATCTTACATTCTTGCAACTATTTATCAAAAATGAAATATTTTTCTGCAGGCATGATAGACAACTTATTATTATACATTTGGGATGTTTAAAGATTCATATTTTGTTTCAGAAACAGGCTATTATTTCTGATTGACTGCTTTGGATTCTAAAACCAATATTGTCATTAGCACCAAGTTATGTAAGCATAAACAAAACCAGGCTATATTTGAACAGCGCCTCACAGGAAGTTTCTTAAGAAGTCATTTAGGTAACTTAAAAATATTTTTTCTCTGATATTCTGATGTGTATATAGATACAAGAGCTTAGCTGCCATTGTATCTTAGTCTGTTCAGGCTACTATAACAGTGTGTCATAAATTGCGTGACTTAGAGACACCGGGAACTTATTTCCCACAGTTCTGTAGGGTGGGAAGTCTTAGAACAAAGAGCAGGGAAGTGGGGAAGGCCCACTTTTTTGTTTATGGGTGATGCCTTCTTTTGTACTCAAGTAGACCAAGAGAAGGCAACTTTCTGGAGCCTCTTCTATAGGGGGCACTTGTCTCATTTATTTATTTTTTAAATATTTATTTTTTAGTTATAGGTGGACAGAATATCTTTATTTTATTTTTATGTGGTGCTGAGGATCGAACCCAGTGCCTCCCGTGTGCTAGGCGAGCACGCTACCACTGCGCCATAACCTCAGCTCCTCGTCTCATTTATGAAGGTGCTGTACTTATGACCTGATCACTTACCAAAGGCACCATCACCTAAGGCTCTCACATGGGTAATTAGATTTCAATATATGAATTTGGCAGGGGACAGGGGACATGGTCTAGGCATAAACATTCAGACCATAATACCTTCAGTGATAGTTTTTAATCCCTTAATATTTAGGCACTTCACAATGTTTCCCTTGTGAGTATCTGGTTTATTTCTTCTTAGCTAATTAATCCTAGAGAAATTTCTGTAAGTATACTTACTGATAGGGAAAACAGACATGAACAGTGGGAACATGAGGTTAAGAGAATCATTCTATAAACTGGACCTAATGTGCTGATCCCCACAGGCTTTCATTTTTTAAAGAAGCAATTTACCTGCAACCCTGCCTGACTTAAGTTTACAAGATATGTTACATTCCTCAGCAAACTACCTATTATCTGCTGGAATAATGGAGGCTAGGAAATGCTGATAAGAAAAGCAAAAGTTACCTTGGATGGGGAACTTTTGTGACACACAGACCAGATTCCAGAACCCAGGGAGATAAGGATAATTCCCACAATCATAAAATTTGTAAGGAGAGATTCCAATTAGAATCTGTTAGCATGGGCCAAAGTGACCTAGAGTTGTCCTGGCAATGGGGACATGAAAGTCTGACATCATCTTACTGTCAATCAAAAGTCAAGAGATGGACTTTCTAGAAGCCTTCCTGGGATCCCAATAAAACTGGAAGCCAGGAAAGGAACACTGTCCTTCTCCTTTCTGAGGACCCACTCTCTTCCTTAAGAGTGTCCCCTTTTCCTCTTTTCTGTCCCTATTATTAAACTCATGCCTGTTACTCTGAGTGACATGTTTGAAATCTTTCTGGCCTGTTTACAAGAATTAGGGTTTAAAGGGGAGCCTTCATGCTGCCTCAGTTTCCTGGAGGGCCACAGCACTGTAATACAACCTATTAGATATGTAAGTATCTGCTGTTGATGATATTTTGAAATATCCATTATTATATGTATTTGGGGCATCTGCCTCACTTACCATCTTTTTCTTTGAAAATTTCTTTCCCTGGATGTGATTGAACTCTTTCAGCTATTTTTATATCTCATGATGCCTACCCTCAGAACCTTGGCCATATTTGCTTGGGCCAGAGCCAGACAGAGGCTCAGCCAATATTCTTTGCTCTGTTATTTAGAAACTGAGTTTCTGAGCCAGGTGCCAATTGCAGTTGCAAAGGTTGAGTTTTTCATTTGGCATAAATCCTCTTCCAAAATCTTCCAAAGAACAGAGGCTTCTGTTCTAAGGCATTTGCTCCTTAAAAAGGGGGAAATCTGAACTGGGGATGTGGCTCAGAGGTGGGGTACTTGCCTAATATTTGTGAGGTCCTGGGTTCAATCCCCGGGATTATAATAACTACAAAAAAAGAAAAATCTAGTTTTCAGAGGCAAAAAGAATACACTGGTTATAGAGAGGGAAGCAGACATGAGTATGTGAAGTTTCCAAAAGCAAAACAGATTAATTTTGTTTTCTGACACTTTACAATTGGCAATTCTACACCCTCAGGAGACCCAGCTATTCACAAGTTCCACAAACTATTCTTGTGTCCTCTGACAAATTTTCCTTTGTTGTTCAAGCTTGCTTCTGTGAGTTTCTACTAATTGCAAATCAAAGTGCCTCAAGAAAGGAGGAAATTCAAGTCTACAGCTTTAAGTAGGGGTAAAATGGTAGTGATGGTGGAGGAGGTTTTTTTCCCCCCTATGAAACTGTGCACATTGGAATTTGAAATTTTGGAACTTGAGGTTGGACTTGTGCAAGTTGGAAATTTTCCCTATGAAATTGTGCAAGGTTGTGGGGGCACTTTTCCCTAGGGAATTGTGGAAATTGGAGTTTATATACCCCTCAAAAGCATCTGACACAGTAAGGACATTTTAGTGAAAGGCATGAAATGCATGAATTTAGGAATAACCACCATTAACAAAAAGTGAAATGTTATTTAATAGGCCAGGGAAACTTTATCAACATATAGAAATAATTTATAAGACATGAAAAAGGAAATTACACAGGAATTTCTGAGAGTAAGTTTTATAATTAGGGATTTCTGTCTCTGATCTTAGAATCTAACCTTTCTAGGTAAGGTGCAACTTCACTGTCCTTAGTGTCAAAGAGAAGTTAGTTAATTTCTCTAAAATCACAGTAGATAGATCTATGCTAGAACTGAGATCAATTCCATGGCATTGTTTATTTTTTGAACTACTTTGCTATTCTGCTTCCTCAGGTATCCTAAAATTTGGAGTATTATTGGCTTAATCCTTTTAGGAAGTACACTTCTCAGTTAGTAATATATACAGAAAGGATATTAGAAAACAAAGCTTTTGATGTTTCCTATCTATATTTCTTGCTCCTTTCAGGTATTTGTTCTTTATCTATCTTTGCCCCTTGCTAGGCCCAGGCCCACTACAAAGTAAAACACTTGCTTACTAGCATTACTTAGTAGCATGTTATTACCAACCACCTAGTTTTACTTCTTTTTCTTCTAATTTTCTTGTGGTTCTCTAGGACTAGAAGTCATACTTGAGATATTAGAAAGCCTCCTTTCTTTTCCAAAGAAAAGAGGCAATGGTGTAAGGCATTTGCTTTTTTCTATACTGTAGAAAAGTATAGAAAGGAGAAGGCTCTAAGTATTGTGGGTAAATGGCCACCTTTGTCAGCTGTCACAATTTAAAATTAGGTCCTAAAAACCTAATGGCTTTTATTACTTTAAATACAGCTGGTCACATCAGGAGATTCCAGCATAACTTTTAAAGTGTATTTAGGTGGCTATATACAGTTGACAATGACAAATGAGCACAGCTTAGAGTTCTTTTCATATTTATTGATTCATGTTAAAAATACCAATATAGCTCTTATTTCAATATGTTGTGAGTGTAAGAAACAATGGGCAAATTTATGATACCTGAACTACAGCGGCAAACTACACTGCTCTTTTTTTTTTTTTTTTTTTTTTTTGATGAGTATAAGAATAAACACCACAGTTTCTATAATGACCAAAAACATATCTGATAGAATCATACTTATAGTGGCAGAGATCAGTTTAGACAGAGAAATAGCAAGGAGGTTTCATAGGTTGTTATTGCTTCCATGAAGTTGCAGGAAAAAGGAAGAACATTAGGAATAATTGATAGTGAAGGGATAAGAAAGATAAAAAGAGATGGACTAGGAAGAATTTAATGACTCTTTGTGGCTTTATATCTGTCACAGTTTTTGTGCTACATTAAAGTTTCATTATTTTCACATTTTGTGTTTTCATATTTTTCCATCCCCTTCTTTCTGCTAAATTTACCAAGTAATACAATGTAGATAATGGAGAGCTATTTCTGCAAAATGTCATCGAATCTGTTACTGGAAATGAATAAAGTGTTTCAGTGATGCATTTCTTCAAAATACATTTTCAATTAGCAGGAGAGGATTTGTGTACAAAACATGCTCTTTATAAAATTACATAAAAAACAGACCATGGTGTGAAAAAAAATGAAAACCTAAAATTAGGAATAATTGGATCTTTATCTTTTTCTTCAGTTTCATTGGGCCAGATCATTTTGTCAACCTGCTTATACAAATTTATTTTCTTGGAATTTGGAATTTACCTAGAAATACAATCTACCTCAGCTCCTTGACCTTTAACTTGCCATAGGATGCATTTTCATAGTGATTTTGGTTAATTTTTAACAATGTTTAAAAAATCTTATCTATGAGTATCTGAGAGCATTGATAGAAATTATTGCCATAATTACATATCAGTATAATTAGTATGTTAGAGTGAATCTTCATTCCGAATTAGGAAAGACCATCCTTTCTATTCTGTTCCTGTAACTGTAACATCATCAAGTAACCTCTCAGAAGAACTTGTATTTTTGGTGCCTTGGTTGACTTGAATAGAAGTGAAAAAAAATTTAATAGCTTGCCCGAGGCATGTGTGTGAAGGAGAGCTATAACTCAAGATGCTGCTGTTTGACCATGCCTTTACTGCTGCTGGATCAATGCTTCAGAAAGACACAGGAGGGAAGGGGTCCATGTCTAAATTCACCATATATTTCTTTGTCTTTCTTGCTATGCATTTAACACAATTTTGCTTTAGGGATCATATAAAATTGAAGATTTCAGGTGAGTATAGTCTTTCTGATGCATCTATATTCTCCCCGGCTATCTGGCATAGGGAATACTTAATTAAATGCTTTGTGTTAATGAATACCACATGCTTTAAATTCAACTCTGTTTACCTGTTCACAATAAAACATTATCTAAAATGACACCCAGCACACAGTGTAACTATTGTTGTTTCTAGCAAAAATATAAAAACTCTTGCCAGGTGCAGTGGCGCAGGCTCTTTGGGAGGCTGAGACAGGAGATTCATGAGTTCAAAGCCAGCCTCGGCAATGGCGAGGCACTAAGCAACTCAGTGAGACCCTGTCTCTACATAAAACACAAAATAGAGCTGGGGATGTGGCTCAGTGGTCGAGTACCCCTGAGTTCAATCCCTGGTATCTGCCAAAATATAAGAACTCTTCAAAATGTACTGTCATTTGTATTGTTAAACTAGATTGATAGCGCTACTTATCCATACATTATGGAATGAAAGATAAAGATACAGTTTCATGGAGCTAACTGATGATGGAAAAAGTCATGACATTTTGGTTGAAAATTGAGCTTTTCCTAATCAGGAAATAGTGTCAAACTAATATCTTTACTTTTTAGTGTATTGCATTCTTTTAGGGTGGCCTTTCCTTTAGAGATCATTTCTTCATGTTTTAGTTTCCAATAGTATTTTGTAATAAGTGGTATTGTTAGCATATAATTTGCTTCTCTTGAGAAAAACTAATTTTATTTGCTGCATTTACTATTATAGGTAAAATAAAGAACAATTAGAATAGGACTGCTTTCATTGGCATCTACTAGAGTCACATGTGTGATATGACAAAGAGTATTATGTAATATCAAGGCAGTTTGATATATTCATATACTAAAGCTCATTTACAAATTGCTTTTGGTAAACATTTAATATAATAATGTTTGCACCACTTTAATTCTCTGCAACAAGATAAAACTATGATTAGAGCTACCAGGGTTACAGTGTGCCCTGTGGCTTACCACTTCAGATACAATGGTCACAATTATGTGGGCCTGTGCTTGAACTTTCTAGGTAGCTGTTGTAAAAAGGAAAGTGTCATAGGTGGGGAGTTGGAAAACCTGGTTTGAAATCCAGGCTCTGACTCTCTGTAGTGTTATGGTTTTAGTTAAATTCATTTTCTTTCTTGAGCCTAAATATTCTTTTATGTCAAAAACAGATGAACATGCTTGTCTAAGGTTTGTGTAAGATAATGTAAGAAAAGTATTTGTAAACTTGAGGGAGGTTCCCAAATTTAAGATGCTAGAATTATTATACAATGTGCAGGCTGTTATTATCATGGAGCACTTTCAGTGAAAATGTCAAGCCAGCAGAGACCTTGCCAGCATATCTTACCCAGGACTCCTTTGAAAACTGGATTCCAGCTGGACTCAGGTCCTTGATTGACAGTAGCATGCTTGGAGCACTACATAGCCCTGCTTCAGTGCTCCCACTGTGTTTTCACACAGCTTGCTCATTGTTAATTAAACTGAGCCAAGAGTGTCAGCATTTATTAGGCTGGACTCTGGACAAGCATAGAACTGTGAAAGCTAAAAAGAATCTAAAAATTGTGAAAGGTTATTTAAAATACATAGGCTTTCAAGTTTACATACCTTGCCTTCTTGTGTATTATAATTTAAAATAGACATCTTGCCCAAACAAGGAAAATGCAAAAGAAATGTCCAGCTTTACTAATGCTGATGGGCATGTGGGTCTTTCAGTGATATTGAAGCATTTAGATTTTTATCCCCAAGGGCCTTCAGTCTTCACTCAACTGGAACAAGTTGAAAAGGATTTGGGAGATAACATTATAACCAGAATGTCTAGAGCCATTTTCATCTGCATGATGTGTTTTACTTTCTTCACCTTTAAAATAGAGCAGGGGTGGGGGAGGGGAGATGGGGAGAAGAGAAGAGAAGGAAAGGGAAAAGTAAAAAGAAAGACCCTGTCCTTTATCCTTTTTTTTCCTTTTCCCTAATTGAGTGGCACAACTCACATCTTGAAAAGCTATTGACAGACTCCCATTTATTTGATATCTTTGTGTGTGTGTGTGTGTGTGTGTTTGTGGTACCAGGGATTGAACTCAAGGGCACTTGACCACTGAGCCACATCACCGGCCCTATTTTGTGTTTTATGTAGAGACAGGGTCTCACTGAGTTGCTTAGCACCTCACCGTTGCTGAGGCTGGCTTTGAACTCACAATCCTCCTGTCTCAGCCTCCCAAAGTGCTGGGATTACAGGCGTGCACCACCGCCCCAGGCTTCTTTGATATCTTTAACCAGAGGGGCTCTTAATGATGAGAGATCATTTACAGATTCTTTCAAAGGTGGAAATTAAAGAAAATGAGGATAAAAGGAGAAGTTATTCATATTCCTTACTGTGACTTCCAGTTAAATATTTTCAATCTTGTCTGAAGGAAGCCAGCTTCGTTCACCTGCCTGGTGATTATTGATGAATATTGACTTACATCTTTACCATGTAAGAATTAAAGAATCTTGTTTTCTTCTTTACCTTCACAAATACTTTCTTCTTTGAGCAATTGAAGTCGGGTATAAATGGATTTTCTTCCACTCTCCTTTAACACAGTAAAATTTAAGGAGTTTATGTAGAAACAAATTATACTTTGGTGCTTCTTTAATACACAGAAAAAAATGGATAATTTCCTAGGAATTAGAGAGAGATGTGTTCACATTAACCAGTATGGATTAGAAACTAAATATTTCTTAAACACATCAACTATCTGGTGACATAGCATACCTAGTCTGTGTGACATGAAGGTGTTACTATCACTTACACATTTTTGATTGTCATTAGCTTCAATTTGTACAAATTGAATGTTGATTTTTAAAAGTTTCATATGAAGTACATTTTTAAAAAATACTAGATTGCAGTTTATTATAAGTCAAAAATTATAATGAATGAATTGGAGCACACTGAATGGCAATGAGAATAATCTCCTTTAAACTCATACAAATAAACAACACATAATTGCTTTATACATTTTTGTTTAATTTTCTCATAAATATGAGATAGTTCTCTTACATTTAGTTTCTTGTCTTGTACAGGTCAGCCATGAGATCAGTTCTTTTTAATATTTCTAATTTTTGAAATGGTTAAAATTTCATTTCCCATTTAAACAATTTTTAGCTACTCAACTTATTTATAACAACAAAAGTGAGAAATAAAATGGATCTTATGAAGAGACATTCATTAATGGGCAAATACATGGGGATTAGAAATGTCTGTCTGATCACAAGGCCAGGATGCCATTTAGTATCCAAGTCCGCTTTCAGACAAAATTAGCAAAGGCTGCAGTGAAGTTAAAGCCTGCTGGTTGCAAAATTGGAAATTGGTTTCCTGGGGCTCTCTGTAAACTCTTCATTACTTTACTCAATCATGGTTCATTAGCAAGTTAACAGACAGAAGACCAATGCACGTTGGGATATATGTGGAGCCAATCCTTCCATCTCCTTGAGCATCACTTAAAACCTGAATGTCACAGCAGATTAGACATTGCATCAAACTGCATTTTCATACAGGGTTGTACATGGTCAGCCGCAGATCATATCCACTTAACCTCTAAATATTGTCAGGTGTTTTTGTTTTATCATGCATTTCACAGAGCAGCAAAGGTTTTAATTCAAAGCGACTCTGATGGAACAAATAAAAAATCTCAAAAGGCATCTGAGAAAGAAACAACTTGAAAAACTCAGTTAAGAGACTCAACTAAAGTAGATTTAATGGTTCCCATTAACTTGGATCTAATTCACTGGAGGGGAAAAAATCCACAGGGACATTAGGGTATTTAAATGTGCTTCTGAAAATGGTTGGACAAACTGTAGCCTTGGCACACAGAACAGTTTTTCTCCACCTAAGCAAATGGCTTTGACTCTCAGACCAAAACAATTCATTTTATGCAGTACATATTGCAGGAAAGTATTTTTGTAGTCCTATGACTTGTGAAAAATACCAACTAGGGAATGTATGTAACTCTCAAGGACCCACTAGAAGTTATGGGATATTTCTATTCTAGTCTGATAGGTATTTGTATTACTCAGAGGATATGTTATTAGTTGTTGTCTAGACTATGCTCAGATCTTAGGTGTGCTTTATATTCTGAGAGCATTTCATTTTCAGGGAGTAGGCTTAACAGATGAAATAAAATGGGTTGGATATAAGAAGGATTGAATTTGACAGAAAAAAAAAACCCCACCTGAGAATGGATTGTACGTTGTTTTTAAAAGGTCAGTAAAGTAGTACTTAGTCTCCAACAATAAGTATCCAAGTAAAAATGGTAGTTTGTTTAGCACTTATTTTACATAGGGGAAAACATGACAATGATTTATCTTTGTTTTCCCTTGAGATCAAAGATTTTTCATTTTTTTTCTCACCATTCTTTTCAGTGGGTGTTTTTTGCATTTATTTAATCATTTTATGTCAGCTCTGTCTGCATTGTTTTCTCATTTGTTTTCATGTAAAATTAGAGAATTTTATGAAACAGCCCGCATGCTGGCAGGTGAGGACAGTTGTCTGATCTCTGCACTTGAGTACTGACTGATAGAGTCAAATGTATTGATTGGAATGAGATGTTCACAATGATTTTTAAAAACCCTAGTAAAAAGTTTGATTTAATAGTAGGTGATTGAACTATTTATTTATATTCAGGCTACACTATTTAACTGTCACTTATTCTTTCTTGGCAGTAATAAATGGATGAAGCAAATTACTAACTATAAGGTGGAATTGGCTCCATGTTCTGTCTCTTGCCAACTACATTGATTCTGGCTTAAGATACAAAACAAACAAGTAAACAAACACACAATAAGACAAAGCAGATCTGGCCTAGAAAGACCCCATGCTCAGAAGATGCTTGGGAGTCTGAGATAGTCTATGGGCCAACTTGCACTCTGAGGCCTCTTCTGGTTTGTGCCTGTGGGGTCTCACAGGCTCTTTTAAATTAACCCTAATTCTAGGCCAATGATTCAAATTTAGGAGGGAGAAAGGTTTGAATTGGCCCTGACACCTACACCACTGGGTGTGTTTGATTTATTATGTCTGGACTTAACTCCAAGAAAGATGTCACATCATGCATTGAAACTCTGTCCTTTTCCCTTTTTTGTATCCTAATCTTGTTCTCAACTGTCTTCTAGTTTCTTCCATACTGTTTTTCTGTAAGGAAATTCAACAGCATTGTAATATGAATTGCAAACATTCACAAATAGCAAATGAACAAAACTATTATAAAAATTTTCCTTGAAAAAATCAGGTTGACTTCTTTTACATTTATGCCTTTGGCACCACTGTTTTAGATTGTAAACCCCTAGCAAGCAAGGATAATGAACATTTTGATTAACTTTTGTCCGATGCCATATGATTAAAACTTAATACACATTGATTAGTTTTACCCATTAACATAATCTTGTTTAACCATATTCATTATTTATTATTTCCCTAATTTATATTATATTACAAACAGTTCCAAGTGGAGTCAATAGCAAGTGTTTTTTTTTTTTTTTTTTTGATTTATGTTTTAGAGGATTTTTTTTAGTATTCGCTCCCTCCTGTTCCACTCTTAGGCAGACAAATGTTTTCTCTCTTAGCAAAGGTATCCCTCCATTATTTTTAGCAGGATTCTCTTTCAGGTTGCCTTTTCATTACTAAATACTCTGTTTCCAAGTATCTCCAGAAATATCATTCCTCTGTTGTACAGAAGTGCAGTCTTACTTCACAACTAAATGCCTGAGGGAGCTGAAGAGTGTGGATGTCATTGTTCTCTAGTCTCTTGACACAATGAATTTATCAGTGTATACATCTCCTGTTTGTAGGGTTGTGGCACAGTTTGATGGATTCTGAACTAATTTCTTCAGTGACACCTAACCTGCAGAGAAATTTTCTGTCTTGTTCCCTGAGAACAGCTACCTAATGAAACAATTAATCACCTTCCAAATCAAATGAAAAACTTTCAATTAACAAGGCTGAAAAAATGGAAATTGTAGGTGCTACATCCTGAGTAGGAAAATGAGTGAGATGCAGAACTAGTCAAACACATTGAATAGTCACTGGATCATAATAATCTGTTTCAAAGAAAAGAATCAAGTTGACTTTCAGATTAAAGGCTAGATTTGGATCATTATTTAGGGTAGAATATGCTAAAATATTCTTGATATATAGCATTTCTAGGGTGGGAGAATGCAAAATGCAATGATAATTTTTTTTGTATATAGCATTTCTGGGGTAGGATGCAGAATAATATAAGAAATTCTGTATATGTACCATTCTTTATCTGTCTTAAGACAGCCTACATCTCCAAATGCATATGGTTGAAAACGCTGAGTGTTCTTATAGTTTCTGAACATTCTGAGCTTCATGGTGCTTTTTCTCATAAGTAGATGGACTCCTGTTAATTGTTGTTTAGCTCCTTAGTAACAAAGGATCACTCTCTGTAGAAGGTTAAAGATAGCCTATTGTGTATCTATAGTTCTCTCAGAATGAGGCAGGAGAAACTGGAAATTAAGAAGCAGAAACAGAATAGAGGAGAGAAAGGCCTGATTATGAGGTAGTGGATAGAGGAGGGAGGTTAAAGGTTGGTTTCAGTTTAGAGGTTAAAAGTTGGTTTCAGACACAAGAGCAGAACTAAAAGTCTTAGACTGTGGACTTAGACTAGGGTGAGGCAGCAGAGGATTAAGAAAGTGCACTGGACTAGGATTTAGAAGGACTAACTTCTGGGTTTCATTCTGCCACTAATGATTTGTGTGACTTTCAGCATATTATTTAACTTTACTGGCTCTTGGTTTTACTGTCCGTAAAATAAATGGAAATGCAAAATAATTTTGAAGTTCCAACAGAGTTTTAAAATCTACGATTCTATGGTATGTCTTATTCTGAGTCACCATACTGTTAAAAGGAATGAGATTGCTTAGAGAACATTAGAATTAAGTTGAAAATGAACACACTAGATCAATCCTTTTGACACTGATGGTTAGTTAGCAATTTAACAACTGTAGTTAGCAAATGAATTCATGAGAAAGATAAAGAGAGTGTTCACCAAATACACTCTGTTAAGAAATGCTTTCTATTTAATGTGCTGACAGTAACAACAGATTAAAAAAGTTACTTAAATGAGGAACTTGTGTATTTAAGAAATTATGTAACAGGAATTCAGATTTCATTTGCCTACTATTATTAAAAAGCTGTACTTGCACATCAACAAACATGCTTAGAACAAAAGCACTAAAACTTCTCATTTACTTTTACTTGAGAAGGAAATGGCATTAAAATCTTACTGAAATTGTATTGAAAATGAATATGGTGCATGTTTTCACCTATCTGAAGGCGTGTGTTGGAATGCAGACTCTCTAAAACCAAATCTCCTGTGTATTTTAACAAAATATGAATAGAGAGAAAAATAGGAATTACTCAAAGGAAAAATTGAAAACCAACTAGTACTATACTGCACTGAGGTGGCGGAAACAGCTGCACAACAGCTTAATCCCTGTGACAAGCCCAGAACTCTACAATAACGGCTGGCACTGTCTGATGAAATTGCCAAGGAGCCAGATGCCACAGCTGGGAACATTATCCTTGTGTTTCAGATCAAATTGATACAGCAAATGGCATTCCATTCTTAACTCTTTGGTGTCCATTTTAACATTCTGCAAGAAATCAGAATCTTCTATTGTTCAGAATCCATTTTAAAGGGAGGTGGGGCAGGGGCGATAAATGATAATGATAATACTTTCTTTAGGAAAAGAAAGTAGAGATTGTAAGCGTTACTCAAAGAAGAAAAAATGGAAAATAAGGAGTGATTTTTAAATAATAAACTATATAGGAGGTGTGACAACATCAGGCTAATAGGTACCCCCAAAATTACAAGAATACTTTTGCTTTCCCTAAAGTGAGATAAAGCAGGTTAAGTATCCTTTCTCGAGAGTACTTGGGACTAGAAGTGCATTTCAGACTTTTTTCAGATTTTGGAATATTTTCATATACACAGTGAGATATCTTGGGAATGAGACCCAAGTTTAAATATGAAGTTCATTTTTGTTTCATATATACTTTATATATTTAGCCTGAAAATAATTTTATACAATTTTTTTTGTTCACCATGAGTTTTGACTGAGACCAATCACATGAGGTCAAGGGTGAAATTTTCAACTTGTGTTATTATGTTGGCATTCAAAAAGTTTGATTCTGGAGCATTTTGGATTTTGAATTTTCAGGGAAGCTCAGCTTTGTAGTATATTTTACCAGAGACAATGAGGAAAACAAAAGGAAAAAAATATGAAATAAAAATGATGATGAATTCTTCTCATGATAACATTTTATATAATCCATAAATATTAACTGAATATGCAGAATGTATATGACCTTGTGCTAAAACTGGGTGGATCTCATAGGGCCTATAGTATAGAAAACTATAGTCTATAAATATGGTATAGTCTACAATGTATAGTAAATATAATTTATATACATTGTGTCAGACCTGTGTGAAGGGCTAGATGGTTAGAGTCCATTGCATAGTCTATTGATATGATATAATCTATGTCAGAGGCAGAATAACACCCTAAATGCCTTAATGTTGTCCAAGCTAATTTCTAGAACTTGGGACTATGTTACCTTACATTATAAAAAGATTTTGTGATGTGATTAAGGGTGTGGAATTAGAGATGGGGAAGTTGTTCTGTATTGTTTGGGTGGACCCAATCTAATCACATCAGTCCTTAGAATCAGACAATCTCTCTTGCCTGCTCAGATGAATGAAATAGAAGAGAGAGAGTTGAAAGCACAAGAAAGATTCAACGCTTCATGGCTGGCTTCGAAGTTAGAGAAAGGGGGTCAGGGTTGAAGGAATGTGGATGACCTCCAGAAGCTGAGAATGACCTCAGCCGACCATCATCAGGAAAACTTCTAATTCTTACAACTCTATGAGGCAGGGTTTTAAGTTTCATTTTAAAAATTTCAATAGTAAGACATAATATAACATTTTTTTTTGGAATCCAATATAGAAGTTACATGAAATGTAACAAAAGCCCCCTATCCCTCCACTCCTACCCACAGATCTGTCCCCAGAAGGTACCTTTTAAAACTATCTGCTTCATCATCTTTAGGTGGATGTAATGTTTGCCTTTATTTCCATGTCTTGATTAATCAACTTCAGAACCATATTTATGGTTTATCTGTTGCTAAAGATATGGACCAATTATTTCCTTATTTTAAATCATTTGCTTATAATTCTTTTTTTCTATTCCAATATATATACCCATTATATTTCTATCTTTTCAGAGAAGATGAGAACATGAGTGTTTTTCCTGGTTCCTCTTGCTATTTCTGGATTACTTCCTTTTGTTTGAAATGACTTCAAGTAACTTCCTAAGAACTGCTATGGGGTGGTCATGGTGGCAGGTCAATACTATGAATTCTTCAAATATCTACGTTTTTCACTTTGTTTCACAGATACACCTACATATAGAATTCTAGATCCTAATTTCTTTTCTCTCAGAAATTTGAAAACCCTTGATCCATTGTTTACTGATTCAGAAAACTGGCACCCAGTTTACCAATGAGATGTATTATAGTAAAATGAGATTTATTTCTTGGTAGTCAGTTCTGGGATTTTCTCTTTATCCTTTAGGTTCTAAAATGTTGTGAGGTTCTAAAATATATCAAAGTGTGGGTCTTTCTGCATTCATTGTTTTGAAGATTTTTCAGTTTGAAGATTTGTATATAGAACTTCTTTCATTCTTTTATTATCTTTCTTGTATTCATTTATTCTTTTCTTGGATACCTGTTGGTTAAAAGTTAAAAGATGCTTACATAAAAGCTCAAAATATCAAAAATGTTTTAAGATTAAAAATGAGAATGGACAAAGGTTTAGTTAGAAAACAAAAATAAAGCAAATGTGATCTTAAAATAGAATTCATATGATATTTGTGAAGAATATAATGTACAATAATATTGTGGATCATGTATTTAAATTCACAGAAAATAGATATTATACATGTCTAAAAACTCATACTCTTAGATATGAAAGGAGAAATTAAAAACAGTTATTATGGAAAGTGACATGTAGTTTATTGAGCATAAAACTATAGGCTAAGAGTTTTATATGCATTAATATTTAATTCTACAATGATGCTGATATAGACAATATTTTCCTCATTCTGTGGAAAGGAAAGCAGTGTTTGAGGTTTTATGTAAAGTTCCAAGTATCAACAACTACAAAGTAGGGATTCCAAACTCGAGTGCATCTGATTCTGGAGTTTGGGAGCCTAACATTCTACATTTTGCCTTTTCTTCCTGTCACAGAGAAGGCAAACAAAACTAAGTAAAACAAACATTTGTATGATCATTGATTTAAAAGGTATATTTGACTGGGCTTGGGATGTGGCTCAGTTAAAAGATGCTTACATAAAAGCTCAAAATATCAAAAATATTTTAAGATTAAAAATGAGAATGGACAAAGAATAATGCCTGTTGTTGGAAGAGCATTTACCTACAATGCACAAGGCCCTGGGTTCAATCACCATTACTGCAGGTGGAAAAAACAGAAAACGATATGGAAGAAGTTTTCAACTCAATGAAGTACCACTGTTCCTTTATCGTAAGCATGAATAAAATTAATGCAATCATATTTGGGGCCATAGAAAACATCAACCAGTACCTAAAGGAAGATGTTGCATATTCTCTGACCACCTGCAATAAAAGTTGTAATTTCAAGTAATGGTATTAAAATGTTGTAGACTTCAACTGAAACAGGCATGAATCGTTGTTTTGTTCATTCCCTTGATTTAACTTGCTATAGATTCTATATTCCTATTGAAAATGCAAAACTTTGCATATTTTCAAATAAAAATAATGGTACCTTCATATTAAAAACCTGTTTCTTTGAGATTTACATAGGCTCTTTTGGATAACAGTAAGCTCTTCAGATTTCTTCTTCCTCTACTTGTTCCTTGCCAAGATGGGTCTTGGTGCAGGCGAAGCTGACATTTTCATAGTTTTTTGAAGAAGGTGTTTCGGCCCATGTGCTCTCCTGGCACTGTTGTCCATGTCTCATCTCTCCTTTACTCTCTTTTCATCACTTACATACCTGTAGCTGGTGTAAACTGGATTTGTTTTCTCAGTGAGATGACTGACTTTCATAATGCTAGAGCTCAAGGTGGTCCAGGATTTTCCCAGACATAGCCTCCCTTTCATAAGGTCCAGAATTTGGGAGTCAGCTTTGTAGTTCTCTGATAGAGTCATGAGGCTATTCCATAGACTAAGTAAACAGCCAGTGTCCTCAGCCACTGTACTAGAACATGCCAAAGCTTCTGGAAGGCCATGAATCTTGGGAAAGTGAAGAGCACTGTCTCAGGACAGCCTTCCAGCTGACTACACACACACTCTGCCTCTTATCTTCTGTTGCAAAATTTAAAAGTGGAGAATTATGGAGAATTTCAGATTCATAGAAAAGACTCAGGTGTTATAATGAACACTCATATTTTTCATTGTCTATTTATTTTTGCTGAATAATTTTAAGGTAAATTACAGTCATCCTGACAATTCACCCTCACAAATTTCCAACAATAGGCATTATTCTATATAGCCACAATACTGCTATGAGACCTAATGGAGTTAAAATAATTTCCTAATGTAAGATAATATCCAGCACAGGTGAAAAGTTTCCAAATTGTCTCTTATAGATGGTCACATACTGCATGGTTACAATGGTTCTTAACTTTCAGTTAAATGGCCCTCACCAGTTTTGCTTATCCTATGATATAAATTGTTTGAGGCGATATGCTTCGTTGTCCTGTAGAGCATATCATTTTCTGAATTTATCTGGTGGTTTTCCTCATAATATTTCTCTTTTATTTTGTAAAAAATTTTGTTGTGTATATTTGAGGCTTACAACATAGTACCATGGTGTATATATAGATAGTAAAATTGCTAGTGAACATATCATATAGTTACTTTTTCTTGACAAGAGAAGCTAAAATCTACTTATCTAACCCAAATCCCTAATCCAATATACATTTGATTAATCATAGTCCTGATGTTGTACATTAGATCTCTGGACTCATTCATCCTCCCCATCTGCTACTTTATGTCCTTTCAACTATATCTCCCCACCCCACTATCCCTGGTAACAACTGTTTTAATTTTTGTTGTTGTGTGTTTGACCTGCCTTTTGTTCTTTTAAGATTTCACATTTTAGTAAAGTTATGGAAATTTTTGTGTGTGTGTTTGGGTTATTTCACTTGGCACAATGTCTTCCTGGCCCAATTATATTGTGTCAAGTGGCAGGATTCCCTTATTTTTTAAGGATGAATAATATTCCATCATACACATACACACACACACACACACACACACACACACACTATGTCTTCTTCATCCATTTGTTAATTAATGGACATGTAGGTCATGTACACATTTTGCTTCTTTTGAATAATGCTTCAATGAACATAAATGAAGATATCTTTATCATCTGGTGATTTCATCTCTTTGGGTTTATATGCAGAAGAAGAATTGTTCAATGCTATGATAATTTTATTTTAATTTTCCCCCACAAACAGTGTACTAAGGTTCTCTTCACCAGAACAGTTAACAACATTTATTATCACTTATCCTTTTGATAGTATCTCTCAATGAGGTAATATCTCATAGTGGTTTTAATTTATATTTCCTTTGAGACTAGTGATCTAGTTGAGCATCTTTTCAATGCTTTCAGCCATTTTAATGTCTTCTTTGGAGAAATGTCTCTTCAGATCCTTTGTCTAGGTCTTAATCTGGTCATTTGTTTTTCTGCTATTGAGTTGTAAGTCTTCTGTATCAAGTTTGAATATTAACTCCCTGTCAGATATGTAGTTTGAAAATATTTTTCCCATTCTGGGGTTGTCTTTTCATTTTATTTTATTTTTTGCTATGCAGGAGCCTTTTTAGTTTTAAGTAGTCTTATTTACTTATTTATTTTTGCTTTTGTGACCTGAGGTTTTGCGATCCAAAAAATTGTCACCAAGGCCAATATCAAGGAGCATTGCCCCTGTGTTCTCTGGTAGGACTTTTGTGGTTTCAGGTCTTAGTTTTGTTTTTAAAATTCATGTTGAGCTGATTTATGTGTCTGGGATAGAGAAAAGTCCAATTTTATTCTTTTGCACATGGAAATCCAATTTTTTTTCCTCATTGTGCTCTGCTTGAAAATTAATTGACTGTATATGCTTGGACTCATTCCTGGGCTCTCTATTCTTTCTGTTCATTGGTCTGTTTCAGTTTTAATGCCATTAATATACAGTTTGGACCAGTCATCCCTGGATGCCCATGGGGAATTGATTCCAGGCCCACTTCAGATACTCAAATCTACAGATACTCAATTTCCTTATTTACGATAATGTAGTACTTGCTTGTAATCTATGCACATCTTGTGTATGTTTTATGCCACTCTAGAATGCTTTTCACATTCAATCTAGTGTAAACAACTTGTAAATAGTTTAGGGAATAATGATAGAAAAATTCTACATGTTCAGAACAATTGCAATTTTAAATTTTTGTATCTGCATTTCATGGAATTCTTGGACGTGGGACCTTCAGATACTGAGGGCTTACTGTACTATAGCTTTGTAGTATAATTTTAAATCAGGAATTGTAATGCCTCCAACTTTGTTTTATTTTCTTAGTATCACTCTGGATGTTCAGGGAGTGTTTGTTTGTTTTGCATTGTTGTTTCCATTTATATGAATAATTGTATTGGAATTTTGATAAAGACAATGTGTATTTTTCTAGGTAGTATAGACATTTAAACAGTATGAATTCTTCCATTCTATGAAATGGTATATATTTTCAATTTTCCTGTGTTTTCTTAAGATTGTTTCATCCAAGTTTAAGGTTTTCAGTATGCAAAGCTTTCTTTTACCTCTTTGGTTAAATTTATTCCTAAAGATTTTATTTTTTATGCTATTACAAATTGGGATTGCTTTCTTGATTTCTGCTAAGCTGTTTGTTTATAGAAGTGCTACTGATTTTTTATATTGATTTTATATTCTGCAACTTTACTGAATTTGTATATTAGTTCTAGCAGTTTTTTGGGGGGAGTCTTTAGGGTTTTTTTATATGGAAAATCATGCCATCTGCAGACAGGGACAATTTGACTTCTTTCTGATTGAATACCTTTTATTTCTTTTGCTTATCTGATTGCTCTTGCTACCACTTCCAAGACTATGTTAAATAAGGGTGGCAAGAGTAAGCACCTCTGCCTTGCCCTGGATCTTACTTGAAAAACTCCTTATTGATTATGATGTTAGGTGTGGGGTTTTCATAAATGGCCTTTATTATGTTGAGGAACTTTCCTTCTATGCCTAAATTGTTGAGTTTTTATTAAGAATGGATGCTGACAGTGAAACTCAACACCATGTGCAACCACAGAATAGAATCCTATTTAGAATAAGTTATACTCCATATATGAATAATATGTCAACAAATACTCTACTGTCATGTATATCTGAAAACAACAAATAAGAAAAGGAAAGGATGTTGAACTATCCTTTGTTAGCTTTTTTACTTGAGAAGATCACATGGCTTGATCTGTCCTTCTTTTAAGGTGATGTATCACATTGACTTATTTGCATATATTCAGCCAGCCCTGTAAGACAGAAAGGTCAGCCAAACTTGATCAGGATAATAACCTTTCTGATGTATTGTGGAATGCAATTTTCTAATGTTTCCTTGAGGATTATTTTCCTCAGTGTTAACCAGAGACACTGGCCAATGGTCTTCTATCAGTGTCATCTTTGTCTGGCTTAGATATGAAGGCGATGCTGGTCTCATAAAAAAGTGTTTGACAGTATTTCCTCTAGCTCTTTTTTTGGGAAAGAATTCATTAAGCGTTGGTAATAATTCTCCTTTGACTACTTGGTAGAAGTAAGGCATGGAACCATCTATTCCTGGACTTTTATTGGAAGGTTTTAAATTACTACTTCTATCCCCTTATTTGTTATTGTGCTGTCAAGCTTTCTATTTCTTCCAGATTCATTCTTGATAGATTCTGTTTTTCTGTGAATTGATCCATTTCCTCTAGGTTATCCAGTTTATTGGTATATAATTGTTCCTGATAGTTACTAAGGATCCTCTTAGTTTCTGTGGTGTCTGTTGTGATGTCCCACTTTAATTTCTGATTTTTTTGAGAGTTCTTTTTTCATAGATAACCTAGCTAGGAGTTAACTTTTCTTTATTAAAATAATTTTAAATCATACAGTTACTATTTTTAGATTTAAAATCATTTTATTTTAGAATAATTTTACATTTACATAAAGTTACAAATATAGTACAGGGATTCTGTTTTATAACCCAGCTTCCCCTATTACTAATATCTTTTATTTCTATGGTACATTTGTCATAATTAACAAAAGTTAACAAAAATTAATAAAAGTTCATACTTTATTTGGATTTAATTTGTTTTTCATTCTGTTGCAGGATCCCATCAAACATACCATATTTCATTTAGTTTGTCATGACTTCTTCTGCGCTGTGATAGTTTCTCAGACTCTTGTTTTGATGATCTTGACAGAAGAGCACTGGTCAGGTATTTTGAAGAAAGTATATTAATTTGGATTTGTCTGATGATTATAACCTCATGATTATATTGGGGTTATTTAGGGGAGGAAGTCCACATAAGTGAAATGTCATTCTCAACATGTCCTATCAAGCATCCATGCTATCACATGATTGAGTCATTGCTAATTATGTTAAGTTTGATCACCTGGCTAAGGTAATGTTTGCCAGGTTCCCTACTCTAAAGTTACAACCCTACTTCTCTCCATATTGTACTCTGTGGAAGCAAGTCACAAGTGTAGCCCAGACTTAAGGGGCAAGGTAACCACCTCCTTAGGAAGGGTTTCTAAATACATATATACTATTTGGAATTCTTCTGTAAGGGTATTAGTCTTTTCTTTCCTATTTATTTGTTCAATCATCTATTTTCTTGGTATGAATTCATGGTTATTGTACATTTTAGGCCATAAGCTGATACCACATTGTTATTTTATTCAAAGTATTCCAGTTTTGCTTGTTAGAGTACTTTTAGGTTTTTGTGTTACTTTGACATGTCCCCATTGTGTTTTTTATGTACTACTTCACTTCTTGGCACTTCAAGGTAGTCCAGACTTATATTACATATTTCCTGCCTCAGCCCGAGAATCGACCATTCCTCCAAAGAATATGGTTTATTTTATTGAGGAATAGTATTAAAAACAACGATTGAGGTACTTGGTATGCTTATTACTAATGGAATGTTTTAAGTTCTAGGCCTTAACAGATGATAGAGCAAGAATATGCATGTGTGCATACTAAGCCACAAATACACATATATCTGTATCTATTCATCCTTCTGAACAAGAGTTTATAATTATGTCTTCAAATCTAATACATTGTGCAGATCATTCCAAACTTTTCACCTCACAGGTCTGTTAGTTCCTAGCCCAACAGTGGGAAACTTGGCTCCTACTATTCATCATCTATTATTTGTTTAATCCTAGTATTCATGTACTGTGGTTTTAGAATTGTTAATCTGTGCTTCCATGGGAAACAAATACCAACTAGAATGCAGTACTTATATACAGTGTATTTTGTCTTTAGTCTTATAGTTTCCAAAGTTCTTTCCATCAATACTTCTTTTTCTTCACTTTCTTCATTGAAGTTTGCTTCATATATTTGCAATACAGCCATATTCTTTTGTCACAGTATGTATTCCACCATGGAATTCTCTTGCCCCCTTAATGACTTTTAAGGTAAAATTTTTGTGTTGTAAAATTCTGTAGTTATGGTTTGGATATGTGGTATCGCCCAATAGCTCATGTGTGAAACAATGCAAGAACAGTTTGGAGGTGAAATGGTTGGATTGTGGAGTAAGCCATTGATATGGATTAACTGGGTGGTAACTGTAGGTAAGTGGGGAGTATCTGGGAAGATTGGTCACTGGGAAGATTGATGTGCCTTTGGGGTATATATTTGTCCCTGGTGAATAGAGCTCTTTCTCTGCTTCCTGTTTTCTATGTCCTGAGCTGCTTTTCACTGCCATGCTCTTCCACCATGATGTTCTACCTCACCTCAGGCCCAGAGCTGTGGAGTCAGCCATCCATGGACTGAGACCTCTGAATCCATGAGCTAATTTAATTGTTCTTGTCAGTTTCATTGTCAAAGCAATGAAAATGTTGACTAAAACATAGAGGTTTTAACAAATGCACAGGGTCATTTATCCATCATTATAGTACCATACAGAATAATTTCTTTTCTTTTTTTTTTTAAATATTTTTATTTTATTTATTTTTATGTGGTGCTGAGGATCGAACCCAGGGACTCACACATGCGAGGTGAGTGCTCTACCACTGAGCCACAGCCCCAGCCCCAGAATAATTTCAAAACTCTAAAATGTTCTCCTTGCTTAATGTGCTAAACTCTCCAACTATAGTTTTATTTTTTCTAGAATTTCATGTAAGTGCTATCATACTGCATGCAGCCTTCTGAAACTTAGGTCTTTCAATTGGCAATGTACATTTAAGATTCATTCATTTTGTTGTTGCATAAATTAATTGCATTCTTTTTGTTTACTAAAAACTGTTCTGCAATGTGGCTATACCATGATTTGCTTATTCATTTGCCTCCTGAAGAACATCTTGTTTGCCTCCAATTTGGGGAATATATCAATTTTTAAAGGTGAATAGTGAATACTGATACTCATAGTTATTTGGTGGGAGACATGACAGAATAGTAATAACACACTATCTACCACTGGTATATTTAACTTTCCAAATGATAACTAAAAATGACTCAGGTCATCCAATATGAATTTTAATGAACAATCAATCAATCATGCTTTGCTACTAAACAAAGAAATTTGAAAATAAATGAAATGAGCACTCAGCTAAAGAAATTAAAAACAGAAACACACCAACAAAAAGAAGATGATAGTGAAAGCAAACACAGATACAGAAAAATTAAGAAATGAAAAATAGTAGAAATGATCAATAATCTCAAGATTTTTTTTTTTGGTAGATGGACACAATATCCTTTTATTTTATTTATTTATTTTTATGTGGTGCTGAGGATTGAACCCAGTGCCTCACACATGGTAAGTGACATAATTTGTTTGCTTTACTTTTGGAAAAAAAAGCTTTCCTAATCTTGCTTTTCAGTTTAGTAGCTTGTTTAAATTAATTGTATACACTCTACCACTGAGCCACAACCCCAGCCCATCTCAAGAGATTTTAAAATAGAATAAATTCTATAATATTTATATGACTTTAGTATATTTGATCAAGAGAATGGACAAAATCTCTCAAATATATAATATTGAAAAGAACATGAAGATGCATATTATGTAAACGATTTCAGAGTATAGAAAAAGTTAGAAAATTTCCAACGTTTTATAAAGCCAAAGGAACACTAATATTGATGACTGACATCTTTCCCCAAGAGTTTGAAACTACCTAGTAATACTGAAGAATTGCCTTTCCTGAGTAAGATCAAGGGCTGGTTTCAGAACACAACTACAAAATAACCTTATTTATTTTGGGGAAAAAAAAACTTTAAAAATTTGATAGTAAATAGACTTTGGTATTTTCAACTGAGTATTGGAAGAAGTGGGCATACCTGAGTATGTTTGACTTAGGAATGCAAATAAAATACTAATATATTTCATAATTTTAATATGTTAAGGGAGAAAAATTATAACTTTAAAAGGTTCTCTGAAAGCATTGATTACTGATAATTATGAAGTTTATTAAGTACTATTTTCAGACTTTACGGAATGCTTACACTGTCTCAGGCATTGGTCCAAATGCTCTGGACATATTAGCACACTGACTTTTCACAAACCCACCAAAAAACAGGTACTTCTATTGCCATTAAAGGAATTTATAGAAAAGGAGACTGAAGTGCAGACTATTTAAGTAACTTACCTAAGGTTGCACAACTAAGAAATAGCAAAGCCAGTATATGAACCCAGGACATATGTATCTAAAACTTTACCCTTTACCATTAGCACATGGATTCACAAAAATTATTGATGATGTAATGTTGCACTATGAAAACTCCCAATTATTACTACCAAGGAATCTATAAACCAATGACTACTAATACCAAAACAGAAAATTAAGAGTATAAAGATAACATAGTAAGAAGGATCTGTTTGGACCTGGGACCTTGTAGATACTCCAGATTGTAAAACCAAAGACAATACTTTCATCTTTCCTCTGAAGATATTTATTTGCATCCCATAATGCTAGAGTAAGAACCTAAGATCTTCCCTAGGAGGAGAGGTCATTTGCCCTACCTGGAGGGGAAGAGACAATGTATATTTTTGCACTTAGATTCATCATTTTGTCTTTATTGCTTTATTATACATAGACCCCTTATATTTGTGTAGGGTGACATCTAGTTCTTTGCATTGTCCTAGAGGCAAGGGGAATACAAGGTTATTTGTTATAAAGAAAACAAAAATTAACTTTTCTGCTTCAGAAACTTGTGTGCACCTTGACAATATTGTTTTAAAAGCTGGTTGTAAAAACTTTATAGCTTTTTTTGATCTATTCTGCAGCTTCTCTCTGTAGCTTTGCTCTTCAGCACATGTAGTTTCAAAATGGCTGCTCCCCACACCCCAGCTGGCTTAGTACCTACTGCCATGCAACTCAGTCTTTTTAGTTTTTGAATTACAAATTCTTAGGAGAAAGAATCAATTCTGAATGAAACTGACTAAATGAGGAAAAAGCACACAGACTTTTGAATGGAAAAGTTGAGGAAATGACTGACTGCTTTAAGATAATCACTAGTAGTAGGGAAAAATGATTAAAGTATACACATAAAGCCATGCATCATTATGCAGTTACTAAAATTATATTTTGAAGAATGTTCAGTGATTTTGGAACATGTTCATGAGAAGTGTTTAGGAAAGACATTGGTCTATGTTTTGCTTTTGGTTTTAGGATAATAGAGGTCTAAGAAAATGAATAGGAAAGTGTTCTCTCCAATTCTAGTTTTTCTGAAAAAGAATGCAGAGAACTGGAATAATTCCTTCCTTAAATATTTGGTAGAATTTATCAGTGAAACTCACTGGGTCTGGAGCTTTACTTGATGGAAGATCTTAAACTACATATATAATCCTGTAAACAAATATAGGATCATTCAGTGTATCTATTTCTTTAGTAGGTTTTACTAGTTTGTGTCTTTCAAGAAATGCTACTTTATGGAGGATCATAAAAGAGAAGCAATTACTCAGGTATATCATTCTTAATAATCCTTAATTTTTCTTCTAAAGGCTTATTTTAATCCTAAATTCAATAAGTCATTTTACTAGAATTTTCTTTTGTAAAATCCTTATGCCTAGATTTTTCAGGATTCAGGCAAACCAAAGTAGCTGAAAGTACTTATCTCTCAACTGTGGAAATGGGGTTTTCCAGCTGAGGGATCATTCCAGCAGTTATAGTATTCATAATAATCACAAAGGTATTGATTGTCTAGTTATTTCAGTCTTCTCCAGCCAGGCATACTCCATTGAGAAAGAAGGGAAAACGAATGGGGAGAACGTTATTTCTGTGAAAGTTAAAACCACCAACAAACAAAACAATAAAATCATGTCTGGTGTTCTCCCCGATTGTGACATAATTTGTTTGCTTTACTCTTGGAAAGAAAAGCTCTCCTAATCTTGCTTTTAGCTTGTTTAAATTAATTGTATGCAATGCTTAATTAGCTAACTAACAGGCAACAGGGACCAAGTTTTTCTTAGCAACATTTAGTAAATGACATTTATAACCTAGTTAAGTTTTAGTTGGACAAAGTTAATGCCCTGCATACCAAAACAGAACATTTTTGGTTAAAATGTTTGAATTACAAATTAATTAAGATTCAAAATTACTTCATCATATTTGCTATGGATTACCTTTCATCTTAAGTCAATTGAACAACTAGAATTTTCAGGAATTTGGTGGACTTTTAGCCAAATTTCTCCATTGTGACTGACTGCTTTTATTTTTTTAATCCAGATTTATTACACTATAATCTATGCCCAATAAAATTCACCCTTTTAGTATATAATTCTATGAGGTTTTATAAACATAATTCTATTCTTGATAGACTTACCCCTACCTTTTTATTGCTCCTCATTACTGTATTTCTATTACTCTTACCTATCTCATCCAATATTACTAAGGATATTTGAAATAAATAGGTAGATAATTTTACTACTTTCATAGTTTTCCTTTTAATATGAAAAGAAAATGTTCTCTGGTAGATATATAAAAATGCCAACTACTTCCTTAAAACTTGATTACTTGTCCTGAGTATGTAGGAGAGTCTTTTTGGATTTGCTGAAGGCTACAACATTTTTCTTAATGTTTGTGCTGCAATCTCTGGATTTGTATTTATGTGTTTTGGTGACCTGTGAGCTGCAGGGCAGACATGGATATTTCAGATGAATGTGATTCTTGTATACCATGAATCCTATAGTTCCTGTACTGATGGGGAAAGGGGAAATAATTTTCTATTTTCTTATAATTGTGATATTTTCCTCTACTATAACCCTTTCCTTCTTTTTTCAGAAAGTTTCAGAATTTCTCCCCAGTAGTTCTCCACAGGCATTTTTGTTTGTTTGTTTCTCAGAGTTGGGTAAGTGGGTGCAGTCTCACTGTGTTGCAAAGGCTGTTCTCAAACTGAATCTCCTGCCTCAGCCTGGAATTATAGGTGTGCACCACCAAGCCTAGATTCCTGAACACCTTACTTAATGTCTTTTTAAACTACTCTGTGCCTGAGGAAATTTCTTTCACATTCGTGTTATATGTATGACTCCAAAGGAAAAGGAGTAGTAAAATTGTACACAAGCACACACACATTTTTATTTAGAGGAGAATTATAAATGTGCTATATAATTAGCAGTGTGTGTGTGTGTGTGTGTGTGTGTGTATGTATGTTACTGGGAATTGAACCCAGGGCTTCGCATATGCTAGACAAGTGTTCTTCCACTTAGCTACATCTTCAGTCATTTTAGAATTTTTATTTTGGACAAAGTTTCGCCAGGGTACCCAGATTAGCCTCAAAATTTCACTCTTCCTTCCTCAGACTCCCCAGTAGCTAGATTACAGACACATGCCACTGTGCCCACATATAAGGAATATTTTTCACATGCCTCTTAAGCTAAACCTGTGAAATTGCTAGACCAAAGATTTTTAAGATTTTTGAGATATAACTCCAAAATTGTTTTCCTAAAAGACTTAAATATTAAAGTCCCAGTAATGTGCATGAACAAAGTATTTCTCTATATTCTTATGTATCTTGACTTCATGTTTGTAACTTCCATGCTTAATACAGTTCTGATTTTCAGTAGCTTCATGAATAACATTCGGTAAACTGATTTGAACTAAAAGTATCTTTGCCAGGGATATATAACTTAAGGTAGGAATGCTTATATTGCTAAATTAAAAGAATAAATAAACTCAAATGAAGTGGATATTTATGAGGAGACAACCAGTGTCTCCTTGGGCATTCTTCCTGCCGAGGAGGGTGTAAGCCACCTGAGAAATTAAAGTCTAGGACAATTAGTGAAGAACAAAAGACAAAGTCAGAATTATAATTTTCAAAAGGTTGGAGTGCCTGATACATCCAATCCATGCAGGAGCTGGGCTAGACAAGAGAAAATGGCTCCACTGGTTTATTATAGGGGGTACATCAAAGGCAGGGATAAGACTTCAAGGGTGGAGTCTTGCTTTGGGATGTCTTATAGTCAGCAGATTGATTGGCATCTTGGCAGGTCACACCCATCTCCGAAGGGCTGGGCGGCTAGAGCAGGTCACCCCATCTCCAGTGCTGTGTGGGACTTTTGGCAGAGCTTGAATAGGGCTTCCAATAAGGGCAGTCAACCAGAGGAAATGTCCACTGGTCATTCTCAGAAACCAGATTATCCTACTCAATAGGCTATGATGCATGATAATCCACATACAGCCCATGAGCAGCTCTCTACAGATATTATTTTTCAACTGGTTATAATACTATACTATAATGAAAACACATTGTTTCAGATGAAAATTTAGAGTCCTCATTGTACTAATGTAGAAAATATAGTTTGGAATAAAATGTTATCTATAAAATGTCAAAGCGATGATTCCCATGTAAGAATTAGAGTTTGCCACCATTTTCTTAAAATAGAAACTGCTCAGACTCTGCTTGTCCACATTTCTATTTAGCATCACATGTTATTTCCCATTCATTTCTCTTAAATGTACTTTGGGGATTTTTAAAAAAGTATTGATAACTATTGTAGCATTCAGTGCCTTGATATTTCTCACAATACACAATCAACAAAAGAGCTCCATCTCCTTTCCCAAAGAAAATTTCTAACAAAAAATATAAGGACTATTGAACAATATGACAGTTTGCAGATTTTATGAGCAACAGCTAAGGTTACATTTTGACAAATTTACTCATCTTATGTCCAAGATGTATCTGCTCTAACTTGTTCAATCTTCCCTGCTGAATGGCTACATCTTTTTTTAAGATGATGTTTCTGGTAAGAAAGATTAGGAAGCAAATCCAAATACACAGAAATGGCTAAATTTTCTCTGATAAAATGAGACAATGTATTCAATGAGGAAAATAATTATGGATTTTTAAAATTTATCCATGATTCTGACTTTATTTACATAATTACATATACCCTATAAAACAAAGAGTTGATTCAAATATCATGCAAATTGGGACTCTAGTGTTTTTGTTCAAATTATTGGAGTAAATTCAGGTGAATGTAGGTGATTAGTGCCAGTTTATTGAATACATGCTTCAGTTCTTATCCTGTATATATATATTTAGAAAACTAGAGTACTTTAAATGTAATGGCTTTATCTAAAGAATGCTTCACTATGAAAGAAGTGAAAAGATGCCTTTGGAAAAAAATTCCAATTTTTCAAAGAAAATCTGTGTAAAGTAACTAAACTGAAACAGATTTTAAGCTTCTAAAATCTCTTTGCTTCAGTAACTTTAGCCAAAAAGGAGAATAAAAACCTGAGGTAAAAAGCAGTAAGACTCATTGCTAATGCTCAAAAATCTTAGGTATGGTTCTCTGTTTAGTTTGATAACAGAAACCATCTTTATTTTTTCCTATGCCAGAAACCTAACAGGAATTTCCCTTTGGAGTCTCCTAATCTCACTTTTGTGCATTTATTTCTGTACATTGCTTGTTTAGAACAGTTATCTCTCTTTTTTGTAACCAGGTAACTTCCCTCCAGTGCTTTTATAAACATAGATATTCTGTGAGTCTCTTGCAGTGACAACCCATCAAAACAAGACTGATGTTAAGCCAAGACTGAGCAGTACGAAAAAAATCAAGGAACCATGAACCTCCTGAGACATAACCTCCTTATCTGAATTATGACTATTAAATTCATTTTGTATTTTATTCAAATTATAAACTCCCAGGACAGAAACAGTCGCATTTGAAGAGCACATTTCAAAATAAATTAGAAATATGCAAAAATTGGCTTGTGTGTTTGTTGTTGTTTTCAACAATATGAACAGTTTTATAAATCATTTCAATTTTGTCACTAAGAAGCATTGGCTCCACATAGAAAATATTAGTGTCTTCATTTTTATATGAATTATTTTATCCAAGTTTTACGGACATATGGATGAAAAATGAAATCACACAGAAGGATTGGAAATAGAAAAAAAAAATGGGTACTGAATGTACCCATTCCCATCCAGGCCTGCTCCCATAGGCCATGGTCTGGTTTCCTCCATTCTCTATACAGATTACTTATGCTACTTTTTTTTTTTTTATTAACTGTAGACATTATCTGTCAACTTCGTGTAACAATATATCATATTTAGCTCATTTCCCAACCCCTCCAAATTTATCTCCTCACCTAATATTGCTATTTTAATTCCTCAATTGTCCACACAATCAATAACATACATAATATATGTGTCATACTTAACCTTGATCTCTTGTTCCATTAACTATTAGCTTTTCTTGACCCCTTAGTTTCTCAGATGAGAAAAACTAATGCCCTTATCTGCCCTTTTCTTTTGTTTTCTTTTCTTTTCCTTCTTCCCACCTCCCAATCAATCCAGTCCTGTTAATCTAGTTTTACTCTTATCTTGGAAAGTTTGAAAACATTTGCTATCTGTTCTGTAGCCACAATTAATATTTCTATATTTTACTGTTACTTGATTCTCAAAGTTGAGAGTTGGTAACTGACAATTACAATAGTCTGACTATGTCTCCTTGCAAAGCCAAGTCATGTGTCATGATGTCTTTTTACATGGTTCCAACAGCAGGACTTCTGTTTTGCTCAAAGGCAGTTATTCAAATGGGTTCTCCTTTCCATGCTATATTAACCATTCCATATTAGAGTTTGCCTGTATTTGGATTGTGCCTCTTCACTATTCTTCCTGCCCTAGAACTTTGTGCTGTTTTCCCTCTGGGAAAAGAATTGTCTTTCTCATCAAAACATAAGGCCCACAGCTTCTTATTCATTCTGGCTCCTACTTAAAATCCATTCCATTTTTGTTCTCAAAAACTCACTAATTTCTTCTTAGAAGTAGGATTAACTATGGGTTTATAGTTCAAATATAGTTCTATTTTAGTGTCTGTTTTTCTTTTCCATAATGG
Source organism: Geosciurus inauris (assembly GCA_004024805.1). Lineage (NCBI taxonomy): Eukaryota > Metazoa > Chordata > Mammalia > Rodentia > Sciuridae > Geosciurus > Geosciurus inauris. The sequence goes on from PVHX01004654.1 coordinate 103,683, forward strand.
AGTTTTTCTAGCATTCTGAAGTTTTTTCATATTCCTAAGTTTTTCCAGGTTGTCATATGCGCCTTACAATCTATATTGTGTCCATTTTGTAGAATTTCCTCCCATTGTCTGCCACTTTCACGTTGTTTTCTAGACCAGCGGCTGTGAGCTATCATCTTGGTTTTCTTTCAGTGTTATTCTAGTTTGTCTCTGTCTGCCAATTCCCATATTTTCTTCTCGTATTTCACTTCCTTGTTGGGCTGGAGAGCATTCTCAAGTAACATCTTAAGAAGGAATGTTGAAGTCTTATATCTGAAAGTATCTTTAGTTGAGGCTTGCACTGAATGGTGATTTGGTACCTAAAGGGAACTGAAGGGCAGTGGAATCCCCCTCAGAACTTGGATGAACTTTGCTCCTGGCTCCCTCCTCTTCTTGACACCTACCATCCCTTTCTACTGTGCTTCTAGGTCTTTTCCAAGGCTCCTTGAGTTAATCCTATTATACTCATCTTGACCTTATCTTCTGTGTAAATTTTAAGGTTTTTTCTCCTCAGCTTCTATCAGTTCTTTTTCATTTATTTTCTGGCTTTTGAAATCTCAGATCTGCTAATGACTTGGCTGCCATTCTATTTTACCCTCTCGGGTTTTAGCCTTAAAAAAAAAAATCAATTACTATTATCTGAGAGAAGAGGAGAGAATAAATATATTCAGCCAACAACCTTGTGCTGAAATCTATTTCAATACTATCAAACATTTTAATTAAAAATTTTAATATTAATATTTAATGATCAACATATTGGTTTTTGTTTTTAAGCCTTCAATCCTCACAAGCATTCTCTGAGATATTTTCCTAATATGTCAGATGTGGAAACTGGGAAATTGGTAGATGATATAATTTTTCAAACTTTTCTCAGGTAATGATAGACAATGTTTACAAATCTAGTTTTATTTGATTCTAAATACCATGTTCATTTCACTCTACCTACCGGGTCTGCATTGTATGCTATTCTTACATTCTAATTTTGCTTCTGGAAACCCTTGAGCAAAGATACATCAGCAGAGATTTCTCAAGTGGAAAAGAAAAAGAAAAGCAAACTTCTTAATCACTTTCACACAAATCTCCACTTGTCAGGTCATTTAAAGGATAATTAAAATGTAGCTGGATATGTTGATGCATGATGATGATTTAGGATTATTTGAATTTGGAGATGATTTTGAAAGTCTCTCAAAAAGTTAATATTGGTGAAAATATTCCAATCAAAATGTGTACTAATTACCTAATACGGATCAAAAATTATCCTCAATGCTGCACTAACACAAAGATGAACAACATAGCTAGTCATTTATATAGAAAAAGAAACATAAAACCTATTGTACTGGAAAGCAAGATACAAGCACCATAAGAGAAGTGTGATGTGCTAGGAAACAGGAAGAGAGGCAAGTAAAGGTCAGTGAGGGCCTTGCTGGGAGAGGAAATGAAAGAAGATTATTTATGAACGTCTTCATGGGAAAGATGTTATTTGACATGGGTTTTCTTAATTGCATAAGATTTTAAGAGAAAGGAGTGCATTCCAGTCTAATGGAATAGCATAAGTTAAATCAGTAGTAAACTGCAAACACTCAAAAAAAGGAATGTCCAGGGTTCTTGATCATTTGGTAAATGTACAACATAATAATCCGAGCCTTGTACATGGCAGGTAATCATTCATTCAATAATAAGTTATTGATTTCTTATAATCTGCAATCTGTAGAGGGTGCAACAGTGAACCAAGATGACATGGTCACAACTCTCAGTAAACTCACCATCATGTGAAATAGACCAACCAAGGGAGTTAACACACAACATGAGTGCATATTGTGTTAACTGCCATGAAAGAATAATGCTGATCTCATGGAGTTGCATGGAACATGATAATATATGCAAAACTCCTGAATGCCCTTCATTAATGTCTTTGTGGTAATTTTTGTTATATTATTAAGAAGTAAGTAGAGTGTGGTACAGAGAATACAAGGACTGCCAGTCTTATACACAGGGTTAGAAATGATCTTTCTGGTTATGTGTTTTCACAAACTTGAAATATGAGAAGAAACTAAGCCATGAAAATCATGATAAATGGAATGTTTGGGGAAAGAACAGGGAAACAAATACCAGCAGGCAGATGCTTGGGAAGGGTTATAGGAGGCTAATATTTGTCTGTCTGTCTACAGCAAGTAAATGGGGGGAGGGATTCATGAGGTAAGGTTGGAGTGGTAGGCAAAAGTATGCTATACACGACTTTGTAGCTATGATAGCATTTAATAAAGATTTATAAAATGGATGAAGAAATGAAAGAACAAAGGTCTCTTGAATTGTGCAAATATGGAGATGTCAGGGCTATGCTGTGAATACTGGTCTAGAAAAAATACCACTAGTTTAATAGTATTTATGAACATGTACTGTTGAAACTTCTGAACAAGGGGGTGATGTGATTAGAATTGTTTACACAATTGAGGGGCTCAAAACAAAACAAAATTGAGGCCCCTTGTTCATGAACTTAAAATTTCACAGTAATGATAGTGGAACATTAAACAAAGCCTGGTCCTTCTTAATGTGGAGCCCTGTGTAATTGTACAGGTTGCATGTCCTGACGCCAGCTCTGGGTGTGACCCACAATCTTTGAGAAGATTTGCGGTTGAGGATATGATGTGGACACAGGCAGACTCCCTAACAAATAATTAAAGTGCTCTTCATATGAGGAAAGAGGGAGTAGATAAGTGATGGCAGTGAGAATGACAAGGAGGGGGCCAAGGGAAAAACAGTGGCAGAAATTAACTATAGAAATGATAGTGCTGGCTGGCTAGAGGAAGTGGAGTTAAAGAAGGAAAATTCGGAGGTGCTTTAGGTATCAAGCTGTGAGTAACGATGGAGAATGGCAACTTCTGCTTGTTAAATTATCATATGCCAGGATCTTAAAGGAGTTCAGGAAATGACACCCCAGAATATACTGCTATGATATACTGATTACTTTGAGTCAAATACACTTGAAAAGAAGCGGTAAATGCAGGCATAGGTTTTCTCTGAACTCCCCTTATGTACCTAAATAGAGACAAGGAATTTACTTGTCATCGGTCTCCTACCTGAGAGTTTCATCAGCCAGGGATGATTAACTCCTAGTCTTCTAAGAGAAGACTCAAAGTCAGCACCACACCCAGACTCTCTGCTATGAACTATCATCTGTTCTTACATATCAGTACATTTTAATTATGTAGAGTAATGGGTTTCATTGTGGCATATCTGTATATGCATATATTCTTTGATCATGTTCACTTCATTCTCTTCCCCTCCTCTTCCCCTATTGCCTTCCTCTTCTCTAAGCCTTTCCTGCTACCTCCTTGTTATTTTTACCCTGGCCCCCAGATTGTACATATGAGGAAAAACATGTGATACTTGTCTTTCTTAGTCTTATTTTGTTTAACATTATGATCTCTAGTTCCATTTATTATCCTGTAAATTATGTGATTTCATTATTCATTATGGCTGAATAATATTCCATTGTGTATATATACCACATTTTCTTTATTCATCCATTATTGAGCATCTAGGTTGATTTCATAACTTGGTTATTATGAATTGTGCTGCAGTAAACATGGGTACGTGGGTATCTGTATAGAATGCTCACTTCAGTTCCTTCAGGTGTATATACTGAGCAGTGGTATAGCTGAATCATATGGTAGTTCTATTTGTGTTCAACAGTGTATAACGTTTCCTTCCCCCCCCACACACCTTTGCTATCATTTATCATTTTTTATATTCTTGATTGCCATTCTGACTGGGGTAGGATAGAATCTCAAAGTACTTTTAGTTTGCATTTTCCTAATGGCTAAAAATGTTGAATGTTTTTTTCATATAAATATTGGCCATTTGTACTTCTTTTGAAAAGTGTCTGTACAATTAATTTTCTCATTTATTGACTGAGTCATTTGTGGAATTTTTTTGAGTTATTTCTATATTATGGATATTAACCCTATGTCAGAAAAATAGCTGACAAAGATTTTCTGCCATTCTGTAGGTTCTCTCTTCACTGTTTTCCTTCCTGTCCAATTTGTCAATTCTTGCTATTATTTCTAGAGCTATTAGAGTCCTATTCAGAAAGTGTTTGCCTGTGCCTAGTTCTTGAAGTGTTTCTCCTATGTTCCCTTTTAGCAGTTTTCATGTTTTAGGTCTTACATTTAGGTGTTTGAAACATTTTGAGTTGGTTTTTGTACAGGGTGATAGATAGGGGTCTGGTTTCAATCTTCTACATATAGATATCAATTTATCCTTGCACCATTTGTTAAACGGCCTGCTTTTTCTCCAACATATGTTTTTGGCACCTTTGTCAATATGTCTATTTTTCTAAGGGCCTATTCATTTTTCCCTCCAAACCATTTAGTCTCCCCTAAATTGCCTATAACCCCTATCTCCCATGAAGAGGACATAAAGCCTCTGAATCTCACTGATTTATTGTGTATTTGCTTTTCTTTCCTGTGATGTCCCCATGCACATAATCATTTGTATACCTTTTCTTCTGTTAATCTGCCTATTTTCAGTTAATTTCAAAGACTCAGTTATGAACCCTCAGGAAATGGAATAAAAGTTTTGCCTCCACATGATCTTAGGCATTTTATCAAAAAATAATATTTACATAAAAATAAGCAATTATATAATACCTGTATCTCAACTATTGGCTATCTTGCTCCTAGTTGAGATAGAACAATTTAAGAGGATATTATTTTCCAGTTCTGATTTATTTGTTGTAAGTTTAAATAATTCATAATTATCCAGTGTATCTATGTGTCTATATCTCTTCTTGGTAATGGTAATAAACTGATGAAAGAGATGATATTAGTAATTCCTATGTATGAATAAATTGATGGTATATAATTTGAGTACCCCTCAAATATATAATTTACTTTAAAAATCCTCTATTATGATTTCACTCTGGCTCATACAACTGATTGACTTTTGTGCAGATTAGAGTTAGTAATCTTAATGTATTGTATTATTTTCTATGTGCATGTGAAGACGTGGTGGTAGCACAGCGGAGTAATTATGATCATGCAGCCACATTCTCTGTCACTTACTTGTTACATGACCTTGGTCAAATTTACCAACCTCTGGGCTGGGGTTGTGGCTCAGTGGTAGAGCGCTTACCTAGCATGAGTAAGGCACTGGGTTTAATTCTCAGCACTGCATATAAAATAAAATGAAAGTCCATTGACAACTAAAAAAATATTTTTTAAAAATTTACCAACCTTTCTGTACCTCAGTTTTTTCAAAAAAGTGGAGAAAGTAAGAAAGCCTACCTGGAAGGACTGTTAAAAGACTAATGGGTGGATGCACAGACTACCTGAACAGTGTCTAGCACAAAATTGAGCATCAGTGAATATTAACTGTTATCATTACCTGCTGGTTCCCATTTATTTTAGATAAGTTCTGGATTTGAAGTTGGTAAATTTTATGGCCAATGAAAGAATTCATGAAAGGACACAATGGTCAAATAAGTTTGTTATTTGTATGCATTTTGAGAAATTCCCAGTGGAGGTTGTGCTGAGAAAAAAAATAAGTTGTTATTTCTGGACCAGGAATTCCTAAACAAGCAGGGTCTACTTTGTTAGTAATTATTTTACTAGGCAGTAGCATGTGTTACTAGTCAGTCAAATAATGTCACACATACATATTTTACATGCTCACTCACCTTCAGACCTACAAAAGCAAGCTAGACTGGAGGCTAACTCAGCAGAGTAGTAAGGACTGATGGTGATTATCCATGCAGTATTCTCAAGTTTTTCATATAAAAATTTAAGAAATATTAGTAATTAAGTCATATTCCTGTGCTTATATAATTTACTGGAGTCATATAATATATACTTGGAAGTTCATTTCTTCTGCATTATAATTTATCTTATTTGTCTTGTCAAGATCAGAGTCTCAGTAAGACCAGATTAGTGTTAGCATTAAATAGTTCCCCAAAGCAGTGCAGTTGTTTTTTTTCTTTATGCCCCTTTTCATTGGAAAAAGAGTATTTCATTTGTGTTATGAATTTGTTTCATTGATTTTATTACCATCATAGATAATCATAGAAATAATTGGTTATGCCTTTTAACTGCATTGGCTTTGAATTATATTTTAAAAAAGAAGTTTCAGAATTCATGGAATATGTTTTAATTAAATTTCTTTTAGCTCTAATACTTTATTTTCTGATCTCTAGTTCTATTTCATGAATGAAGCACTCCTCTGAGCTACCCTGGCCTGTTTTCTTCTCCTAGAACCCCCTTTTCCTGGAGTTCCTTGCTTTTGGATCTCTGTACCCTCAAACATTTCCCTAATTACTTTATCCTGAAATAATTTCTTCTTTTTCTGTATTCACCAAACACTCCCTCTGCATTTCTCTTTGAGCACTTGTCACTGTATCATATAAATACTGTGGAAGGCAGCAAAGGCCAAACTCTGCACTTAGACTAAATGCCATCAACTTTTCCTGATCCAGGCTTGCTGGGAAGATCATGGAAGTTCTTAGAGCATATAAAGCAAATCTGGGTTATGAAATGTTAATAAAATAATTCTAGAGTTTCTTTATGACTCTCGTACCTTTAGAAAGTGGGTAAGTAAAGAACAATGAATTTCAAATTTGTTTTCATATGACAAGTACCACCATGAAGAAGCAGAAACACATATTAGGTTTCAGATAGCAATTATGGATTACAAAACTGCTATATTCCTAATATTAAGAAGTTATATATATACATATATATATATACTTTTACTATATATATATCTTGTGAGGTAAGATACAAATTAAATTAATGACCCACATTAAATGAGAAAATCTTAAGAATGAACAGCACAGTGGAAAGTAGGCCTCCACTTCTAGCACCACCATCTGAGTGAACCTTTGGCAAAGATGGGTAGGACGACTGTGCCTGAGGCAGCAGGGGCAGTGCATGGCCACAGTGCAGAGAGGAATAGTGATCTTGGTCTATACAGCAATGAATGTGTCAACACTGAACTCATCCTGTCTGCATCTTCTGCTCTTAAATAAGCACGTAAAAACTAGAGCCCAAGAGGAGACAAATTCTGGTTCTAGGGGAGTCACCTAGAACACAGATATCATCTGCTCAAATGGGGTAACTGAGTCCTGGGTCCTCACTTCCCTTTAGTTTATTGCTCTTAGTAAAATGAAGTTTATCTCTGCTAAGAGGAAGACGTAACAAGAAGGCTCATTAAGAGGTGCTTTAATCTATGTGGATTTGTTATGGAGAACTGAAATAAGCTGTGTACCCTTTTGGATAAATCCTCTAATTCATAGGACAACTGGAAGAACTAAGAGAAGAAAGGACTGAGAGTTATCAGGTAGGGAAAGCCTCTGAAAACTGGGCCTAGAAAGAAACAGCTGAAGAAACTTGTTTAATTTGGAAAAGAGAATATTTAATGAGTGTCACAATAACTTTTCAAATAATTATAGACACTTTATATAAGAGATTTATGCTTTTTCTGTGTCAACAGAAAAAGCAGGTCTAAGACTAACAAATACCCTATATTGGGAGGTAGATTTCAGCCTAGTGGGAGGGAAAAACCAATAAATCACCTACAAACCAACAAACACAAACTTTTACCACAGAGGAAAAAAAATCTCTTTCTCATACAGTAATGAGTTTTGGGTCATTGGAGGTGTTCAAGCAGAGATGGAATGACCACTTTTAGGGAATGGTGCAGAAAAGATTCCAACATCTGATAATGGTTGGGTTAAATGACCTGTGAGGTTTCTCTGAAATCTGTTTTATGTTTCTGAAATGTAACAGATTTTATGCCTTAGATATAAGGTTCAGGAAGCCATATTATTTCTAAGCAATTTCTCATGTCCCATTTAGTAAAAAATAAAGAAACGAACTCCTTCCTGAATGAGAAAGAAATAGAATTGAGGCTTTGTATTTTTCTTGTCAAAAGAGGCCTTCAACATCTTTTGTCCTACAGAACCTAAGAAAATACACAATGTACTAAATTCTAAGACCTATCTCTTTTTAATATTTTCTTTTGTGAAAGCTAGCTTCATTTCGCACCTTGTAGGGAAGGAGTCAGCTCTGAGGTTTATCACCTTTCATGATCCTTTTTTGCCTCAGAGAGCAGGGTTTCTCTGTGTAGTCAGGGCACCATTTAATTCAGACCATCCTGGGGCGCTTGTTTAAAATTTAGATTCCTGGCCTCATTCAAGTGTAATAAATCAATCTTTGAGTCGGTACCCTTTGAAAACTAGTAATAACAAATACCTTTTGATGATTCTTATGTATGCTAAATTCAAGAATATTTGCAGTAGATCTTCATGATTTGGGGGTTTGGGTGTGTAAGCACAAAGAACATGTTTTATTTTCATGTTGCCAAATATTCAAAATGCTTCTCCTTGTATAATACCTGGGGCCAAAAGTTTACAAAAGTCAATAATGATCCTCTAAAATTACTTTTCTTAATATAGTTTTTTGATTTGCTTGCTTTCATCATCACTTTAAGAACAAGAAGAAAATTACATTTGTTTTTGCATATGAACAAATGCTTCTAAAAGGAGAATAATGTTAGAAGATGTAATATGAAGTAGGAAAAATTTTTGTCTTTTATATATATATATTATATTTTATATATATATATATTTTTTTTTTGTAAAAATAGTTGTTGGTGGGCTAGCATGCCCACCAACAGCATCTAGCCCATCAACAACATGTTGCTGAAATCAAAGATTTGCCTGATTTCTCTGGTTAACAATAATGTTGTTTCACTCCGTGCTTTTAAAAATTCATGCCCTTGTATAATGAAGTAACTGTATTTTTCAGGACTCTTTTTTTTTTTTTTTTCTAAATTGCCAGAAAGATATGCTACTCAAACTTAGTTTAAGAAAATTAAATGAAACAAACACAAAGAACTCCAAAGAGTTAGAAAACATTCATAATTGGAAAGGATAATTGTAAGCAAAAATAGCCAACATGGTTTCGAAACCAGAGTGAAAACACAAATAACCGGTACAGAAGCAGACCTCAAAGGGATCAGCAAGCTCCTTTGTATTCTGCAGTGGAGATAATGAGGCACTGGAAGGGCTCATTTTATATGTACGAAAATGGCTGTGGTTTACGGAGGGGCTCTGAGTTTATAGTTTACAATGAGGGTGAATTAATCATTGGAAACTATGGGTGTGCTGATTGGATAGCCAGGGAACTAGATGTGCAGGTTAAAATTTTAACTCAGGAAGGCAGTTGTAAAAAGTTTGCAACTCATTGTTACGGAGAGAAGCTCAGAACTTGGTGTTCACTGCTTATCTTCTTTCTCTGAGAATCGTTTCCCAGAGCTTCACTCTTTGCTTTTCTCCTTCCAGGACTCATCAACAATGGGAAAGGGTAAAAGTCCAAGGCCCAGCATTTCGGTATCTACCTCTTCCTTTCAGGACCCACTGTGGTTAGGAATGGATGAAGGTTTGTTTTTGGTGGAGATGCTGGGGATAAAACAGGAAGGGATGAAAGTTTGCTTTTTTCCTTCAGGGCCCATTGTGACTGAGAAAAAATTCACTGGGAGAGGTTTAATGTTTGGCTAATTTTTTCCTTGTGAGTCACACATCTTTCCATTTTTCCTGGGGTCTGTTTTGTAGGAATATTATTGCAATCACCCTTCAATAAGAATGAACTTCAGGTATGCATTCAGCTGGATCAAATGATGTCATCAGAATTTTGCCTTGAGCTGTTAAGACTTAGCTATTATCTCTTTTTCTGGATAAACATCATTGTATAAGTGCTCCCTATGTGGGGGAAAGGATGCACATGACAGTTGAGGCCCCATTGTTCTAATGCATAATGGTCTAAGAGAAGAGAGAGTGTAGCTCCCCAAATTCCTTCTGCAAGTCCTCAGATATGACTAAGGAGTTAAACCAGCCAGAGTCAAGGGCTATTTCTTTCTTAATCACAGTGGCCCATGAGATGAAGTCCTTGAAGTTCTCCAATTGTTCATTCCTGGGTCACACATGCATCTTGAGAGGAAAGACTGTGCCATCCTATGAGGATTGGGGACCTGTATGAGCAGGGACTTGGTTTTCTCAGAGAGGTGGAACAAAAGAAAATGATGATGTAACCCAAGAGAACTACTTAAAGTCCTTTTGACAGATATATATTGATCATGAGATAGTGAAGATGTGGAGAGGAATTCCACATTGACCTTTTCTCAGTAGGCCTAGTCCAGTGGTGGGACTGGTTTTTGATAGTTGCTGTATAAGTGGTAAAGGTTATGTGGAGGTAGAATGAAGTTCTGAGGGAGCCAAGAGGACTGTGTAGCTAATTAGAACTCAAGTTTGAAGAGAAGACACCAAAAGTAACAAGTAAGCTGGATCTGGATACTGAGTTGGCATCTAGAGAATGAGGTAGGTGTAGTGGGGACAGAAGCCCAGGAAGAGAGACATACATTTTAAAGGAAAGAAAGTGCAAATATAATTTTATATGATAGTTAGCATTTATATTATGATCAAAATAGACTTTCCAAGCAAGCAGCTTGAGAAAAAAACACCGACTCAGGGTAAAATTTGAGCTGTTTGTCCATTTTGGCTGGAAGCCAGTGCAACTTAACTCAATTTCTATTAAATTGAACTGTTTCCACTTGTAAGAAAAGACCTATAGTAGGAAAAAAGATTTTTTAAAGATCAAGTTGTTAAGATAAAATGTTAGAAAGCTCTTAAAAGCAATTACATTGAAAAAGTAACACTTTTATTCACTGAAGGAAAAAAATAATATGGTGGCAACGCAGGAAAGGGATGTCTAAAATTCAATGAAATGTGGAATCTGTAGAAATTAAAAGTAAGACAAGTCTCTGTAGATTTTGGCTCTTTTTAAAGATGACAAGGATGAGTATCACACCTGTGTGTGGCTGGTGTGGAATATTCTGAATATAACATTGATTGCTTCAAAATATAAAAACAAACATGGTTTTAAAAAATTTGAAGTGGAGTAAACTAAAAAAAAGCCAGGAAAGAGACTGTGTTATAAGGTGGAACAATATCAAAACTATGTTTGCATCTAGTTTTTCACACATGACTCTACAGGTATTTGGTTCAATAATAATTAGCTCTCGTAAGACCAATCATAGAATAATGGTACCGGTGATAGAGGACTGTTGTCAACCCTACACCTATTTTATCCAATGAAATGTGTACTATAATATTAACTCCATTTTACAAATAAGAGAATAAGACACAGAGGGACTGAGTAACATGGCCAAGATCAGAGAACTGGAGTTACCTGGAATCTAACTCATGCAGAATGGCCCTCGTGCCCAACTATGAAAGATATAGGCTTTTATTTTTTAAGCATCTGCTATGAGCACAGACTTACATTTGCATCATCTGTTCTTCACAGATGCCCTATGAACAGATTTAGTTTATGTTCCATTCACCAGATGAAGGATGACTTGAGGTGCTGAGAAAATTGCCCAGGTAAAGTTAAGACATACCCAAACATGTGTTCTTGGCTTCACAGACTGCAGATTCACAGAGTCACTACTCTAAATGATTTCCTTCCTGTCCTAGATATAAGGATAATTATGAGCAGGAAGAAATAAGTTTTCATTCATTATCATTCATGAATTTTAACAAATGTCCATTTAATTACAAGATGCTATATTATACTAAGACTTTAATATTAAAGAATAGTGAAGAATTACTGAAGGACTCAATATGCTACTCACAAACAGTTAATTTTAAAGGAAATTATATCTGTGCTGTAAAGACCCTAGTAGTTTGGAATTTAAATTTATTTAACAAAATTTTCATTAAGGTATATCCTATGTGTTGATTTTCAATAGCTGTCTGAATTTTTTCTTTTCTTAAAAGACATTTTGAATTTTGATGCTGATTTCAGATATAAAATTGTTAGATTTCTGGTTAAGTATACCCGTTAACCTTTATTAGAGGTTCAAACTTCAGCACAGGCTTATGATTCAATACAGTAGATTGAGCATGTGCTGATTCTACTTCTATGATCCAAAACTCATAATACGAATAAAAATTCCTTTTCTGAAAGCTGGTCAATGGAGTGTGAAAGATTTCATTAAATATAATGGGAGAAAAGAGCAGAGTATAGATAGGTTAAAAAGGATGAAAGAAATTATAGCTTAGAAAAATGTCCAGAAAAAGGCACAAATCAGAAGAGCTTTACCTTATAAATAACAGGGACTTGGAGACTCCATATGGGACTTGGAGACTCCGGGTTAGAATAGACAATGGGGCAGATAGCCTTACCAACAAGGGGTGGAGGAGATGGGAACTTGTTGCTGAACAATATTCTCTTCTTACACATCTCTTTTCCTCAAGACTCAACACCTCCAAACAAAAACTAAAAATTAAATAAAGATGATGTTTTAGCTTTTTCACTGCTGTGACTAAAAGACCTGGCCAGAACAATTGTAGATAAGTTTGTCTGTGGCTCACAGTTTCAGAGGTCTTACTCCATAGGTAGGCTCTATTCCTTGGGGCTCGAGATGAGGCTGAACATCATGGTGGAAGAGTATGGGGCAGGAAAGCAGATCACATGATTAGCAAGCAGAGAGACTCCACTCCAGATATAAACATATGCCCCAAAGACACACCCCCATGACCCACCACCTCCGGCCACACCCTACCTGTTGGATATGGAAAATGAAAAACCCTAAAGTAATGTGGCTTTGGGAAACAGTTGGTCAGCTTCTCAAAAGATTAAACATAGAGTTACTGTCTGTATGGCCAAGAAATTCCACTCCTATATTCAGCTAAGAGAAATTAAAACAAAGGTTAACAGAAAAGCTTGTGCAAAAATGTTCATAGGAGCATTATTCATAAAGATTGGGGTTGTTTCTCAGTGATAGGCTGCTTGCCTCACATACACAAATCCTGGGTTCAATTCCCTGTACAGCAAATAAAATAAGAAAAAGGAGAAAACAGCAAAATAAAACAAAAAAGTAACTAAAAAGAATGAAGAAAGGTGAATCGATCCTGCCTAAAGCACAGAGCTGATAGTTCCTGCCTAATCAAGGAACAATGTTCATAATAGTCCCTAAGTGGAAAAAACTTAAATGTCTATTGACTGATGAATAAAATGTAGTAGTATACACACAAAATGGATATAAATATAAAAGTAGTGAATATATATATATATATATATATACACACACATACATATACATATATACGGATACACATATAAACATAGTAATTATATATGGATATACATAAATTGGATAAATCTTGAAAATATTATGCTAAGTAAAAGAAGTAAAAGTAAGTTAGTGACAAAAGATTACATATTTAATATTCCATTTGTGTGTCTAGAACAAGAAAACCTATAGAGATACAATGTAGCCTAGTGATTGCCTAAGGATATAGGAGATGAAGGAAAATGAGATGTGATTGCTTACTGGGTACAAGTTATTTTTGGAAGATGAAAATTTTAAGAAGTTCTTAAAGGGATGGTTGTACAGGTCTATGAATATACTAAAAATCATTGAAGAGTACATATTAAATGGGCAAATTTTGTGGTGTATATGAATTATAATAAGAATCAATCAAATCTGAGGGCTGAAAAAAATATATATTCAAGGATTCGTAAACTTCACTTCCTAAGCATCTTTCCTTAGGAAGGGAATTGATGATATTTTAAAAAATAAGGAAAAGAAGGACATGGCATTTAGAAAGAGGTGATGCAATCCAAAAGAGCAAGGACCTGAAGTCCCAGGAAGAGCATGGTCCATCAGGCCTAGAGATCATACTAGAGATGGAGGATCCTAGCAGGGAATTCTTTTTGTGGAAGGAAGGAAGAGAGAAAATAAGGACGTAATAAGAATTCAAGGGAAAACCAAGAAAGGCAATTGAAAAAGGCATAAGACACTCCATGCAAAACAAAAATATATAATAGTGTTTGCAGTTTTGTTATTTTGAACTGTTGTTCATAGCAGAGCCTATAATTACAACATCATAATAATATAAGTGCTACTGTTTCTCAATGAAGACAAAATGTAAAATAATTAGTTGTAATTACAAAGCACAATGTTAAGTAATGTCATCATTGAAAAGGTAAAATTAGAAATATAAGTGATAAGTGGGGAGGTATAAAAGTGAGGAAAGTGTGAAGGGAAAGACAGTTGCAGATGTCAGTCATAAAAAAGGAAGCCCACAGATACTGTCCATAGTTACAGAATAAGAAATAGTGGGTCAATTTTAAAAAATTATTTTCTAAAATATTCTAAATTATGAGATTCTCTGATTAAAAAAAAAAAAAAAAAGACTACTTTGACCAGTGATCTACATGTTTTTCTTCCCTTACTGGTAAAATTGGAGACCACAGCCTACTTTTTACTGTTGCCAGTTTATCTTCCATTCCTTCTTCATCTGTTTCTTAGTCATTAACCTCTCAATGGCCAAATATGATGGATTCTTTTGTTTTTGTAGCATATTTGGTCATTTGCTGATGAAGGCATAATATGTTGTAGATATCTTTCTGTGACAAAAAGAAATGATTTATATTATCATTTGCAATTGTTTTGTGATATAAAATTTATTATCAAATACCTTTATTGTTATATTTTGTTTCTAATTATTTACAATTATAATTGGTGCTATAAAAATGTCCTAGTTAGTACAATATTTATTCAATTGACCTTTTTTCATGACAATTTCCTTAAAACGTAATTTTGTGCCTGAAATTATTTATATTTGAAAATTTGAATCCACTTCCACATTGATCTCTAGAAATATTTATTGACTTATACTTCCATTAGTAATATATGATATTTCCTGTTTTCGGACACTTATCAATACCTACTACTATCAAATGTTTTCATATGTCACCAAATTTCATTGTTATTAAAATTAGCATAGTTATTTGTTAACATAGGTGTACAAATTTTAGTATTTTATACCTGTTATGGTTTAAAAAACTCACGCGAGACAATACAAGGTTTGTAGGAGAAATGATTGAGTTGTATATTTAATCTAATCAGTTGATTAATCCCTGATGGGATTAATTGTGTGGTAACCGGAGGCAAATGAGGCAGGGCTGGAGGAAGTTGTTCATTGAGGGCATGGCTATAGGGTATATATTTTGTATCTGGAGAATGGAGACTCTCTGCTTTCTGATCATCATATGAGCTGCTTCCCTCTGCCTCACTCTTCTGCTATGGTGTCCTGCCCTACCTCGATCCCTAAGGAATGGAACAGGTTGTCTATGGATTGAGACCCCTGAAACCATGAACCCTTAAATAAACTTTTCCTCCTCTACAGTTGTTCTGGTCAGGTCCTATAGTCACAGCAGCAAAAAAGCTGACTAAAACAATACCAGTTGTCTTTTTAGCCTTTTTTTATTCTTGCAGATCTTGTAATGTCTGTCTTTTATTAAGTTATAATTGTGATTATATATTAAAATGAGATTTATATATATATGTTTACTGTTTTATTTGGATTTTAACTTTGTGCTACTTAAAATTTCTAAGTATGCCACTCTGTAAACATTTTTTATTTAGGTTATTTGAAAATTTAGGTTCATACTTAGCAAATCCTCTTTAGAGTTATAAAAGTATGAACATCTCTAGTTATAAAAGTACTAGAGATGATAGTACTCTCTTTTTGTACATTTGATTATTTTGTTCATTTTATTTTGGTGTCAGAAGATATAATGTTTTCCAACCAGCTTTTCTCCTCAATGGCTTGTCAGTTCTCTCAACATTGCTTATATTTATTTTATTGGTTGAACTTTGATGAGATTTGCTACATTTATGTATTTCTCAGTGTCTGTTTTATCTTTCTGCAATCTGTATTCACTAGTACAATAGTGTTTTAATTTCTAAAATATTATTATCCTTTTCAATATCTGTTGGCCAAATAACCCTTGTCATTCTTTTTCATGTTGTTTGTGCCTGTTATTTTCTAATTATCCTTTCAGATAAAACTGAAAATTACTTAGTCAAAATTTTCAAATGACTTATTAGACTTTTGGTTAAAATTGCATAAAACTTTAAGACAGTGATAACATTATGGTATTGATTTTTCTCTTTTAACAAGAGCAAAGTTCTCTCTTTTTTGTGTTCCTTTTTATCTCTCAATAATGAGCTATAGTTTTTCTCACATAAGTTATTCATGTTTATGGGTATGTATGGTATGAATGCCTATAAATGCACATATGTATGACTTGTTATTGAAACAGTAATCCATTGTCTCTCGTACTCTTCTCTCTGTTTCCCAGAGGCAATGGCTTTCAAATCATTTAGCAAATCCTTCTGGTATTTACCCTCCTGTGTCTAAATGCCTTGCTCCTAGTCCTATCTGGCTCTGTATCTGTGGTTGGGCACTTTGTACATGCCCCATGTTGCCCTGCCAGTTAGGGAAGTGGAGGTTAGTTGTCCTCTATTCAAGTTGTCAGGTGGCACACCTTCAGTAGCTTCCTGTGATTCCTCCAACTCACTCCTCTATTGTATTCTGTTTCCTATATCCCTTGACTTTCTACTTCTTGTGTTAATCCTCAATTTTGGTAAAACTCATGCTCCATTAGAACATGTACTCCATTTACCATCTCGTGTCTTTTATATTGTGTAGATATATGTTTTATTCCTCTATGAGAAATGAAAAAGATACAATTACTTTGTATGTTGACATTTATTTATATTTAGATTTTCCATTAGTTTTCACTCCTGGGCACAACTCCTTTGATGCTTGGTTTTGTTTTGTTTTGTTTTCATGTTTTTTAGTTGTAGATGAACACAATATCTTTAATTATTTTATGTGGTGCTGAGGATCGAACCCAGTGCCCTATACATATACGGCAAGTGCTCAACCGCTGAGCTACAACCCCAGCCCTGCACAACTCCTTTGTCTTTATTTGGAATCACCTTTCTTCTCCCTAATGAATTTCTTTTAAAATATTTTAAGAGCAAGTCTATTTTAACAGTGGTCCCTTCACCTTCTGAACATAGCCCTCATTGCTCTTCTCCCCTCTCCCCTTCCTTAACAAGTTTAGGGAGATGGTGATATCTTTTCTTCCCCTAGTTAATTGCCCTTGAACACACCCACTACCAGGAGGAGATGCCTGCTGAGGACCTGGGAAGTGAATATCTCCCAAATTAACAAGTGAATACTAACAGGCCCTCAGGGCTCTAGGACCCCCCTACCAGAGCACACCTGCAATGTAATCCTTGAAGATTTCCTTTAAGATCCCCTGTCCCTCCTGATGGGCAGAGTCACAGTCTTTGTGACAGGAGTCCCCCGTGTTTCCCGTTTGTTAGCAAAGCAATAAACCAAAAAGGAAAAACCTTTTTCTCAAAATCGTGCCCTCATTATTAAATTGGCATTGATTGGCATTGGGGAGAGGGACCAAACTTTTGGTTATACTATTAGCAGCAAATTCTCCTCATTTCTGTTTGTTAGGGAGTGTCTTTATTTTACTCTTAATTTTGAATAATATTTTTAGGTGTATAGAATTCTAAATTTCAGCACTTTCATAGATGTCTGTCATTCCATTAATTGTCTTCCAACATTTCTATTGAGAAGTCAGACACAAGCATTGTTGCTTCATTGAAGGTAGTAATATTATCCTATTGAGGTTTATATTTTTTCTTTCCTTTGTCTGCAGTTTTGTTTTGCTATGATGTCTCTAAATATGGTTTTTGTTTTACATATCTTGGGTTGCATTTTCTAAATTTATAGAATTTGTGGGCTGATATTTTTCATCAGTTTGAAAAATTATCAGCTGCCATTTTCAGACATTTCTTTTTTCTCATTTTATTCTTCCTTTTGGGGTCTCTATTTATACATATATTAGACTTTTTATGTTAGAATTTTCTGTGGATAATTCTAGTTCACTAATTCTCTTTTCTGCTATGTTTAGTACATAATTTAGACAAGTCATAGCATTTTAAATTTGAGTTATTGCATATTTCAATGTTATAATTTCAAATAGGTTCCTAAAAAATTCTAATTATCTGGTGAAATTCTCTATATTCTTATCTAAATTCTTGATTGAGAACATACTCCAAATTCTTCACTATACTAATAATATTTTAGTGACTATTTAATATCTCTAATATATTAAAATTATTTTATAATATCTTTTATTTGGATAGTCTAGATTTAATTCCTCAGTACTATAAGAATGCTAAAATCTTTGCTGTGTTTTGCAGAGCCTTGCTGTTAAGCTTCTGACCTTCTTACCTTATGCAGCTTCAGTGATTAGAAAACATGAACTGAAGGAAAAATAGCTGAGTATGAGGTTCATTACTTTGTACCTCTTTTTTCTTCAGAATCTTGAAATCCTTCCTGGCTTTCTCAGCAGGCACAGATTTTAGTTTTTTGGGGTTTTTTTTTTTTTGTCTCCACAGTGTCTGGATTCTATTGGCTTCTATGCTTCTTACTGCTCTTCAGCCTCTAACTTAGTCATAAAAATTACAGATATTCAGAGTGAAAAGCAGCTCATGAATGCTATCTAATAATTTTTCTGGATTTGTTTTTTCTAGGATGTTGATAACCTAAGTTTTAGCTGTCTGTGGCAGTTCCCCAATGCCTTAAAACAAACATTGTTTCTATTTTATTTATTTAATTTCCTAATTGTTATCAGAGGAGGTACTGATCCCTCAAATTGTTCCATTGTGGTCAGATATGGAAATTCTCTAAGGAAGCATGTTGGCCTAATGTAAATGTTTGGTTACTGTATGTGTATAAAAGTGTCTATAAGTGAACACTCTACATCTGCAGATATGTTGAATCTGTGGATTTCACCAACAGTGGATTGAAATGTTTGAAAAAAATTACAGAAATTCCCAAAAAATAAAACATAAATTTGTTGCATGACAAGTAGTATTGTTGTGGGGACAGAGGAGGCAAGACACTGAATAGGAAACAGGAAGCAGGTTTAT
>PVHX01004655.1:0-122514 GCA_004024805.1 Geosciurus inauris
TGGGGAACATCTTCCTGATCTGCTGGATGAGTGTCTCCAACTCATTTTTTCCCCCTTGGAGGGGGGTAGTTACGCGATCAAAGGAATATTCCCCATGTTCTTATCAGTACATTGTAACTAAAAACAATGGGGGGATTCATTGTCACACATTCATACAAGCACATGATATGACAATAGAATTTGGTCAAGGTCTTTCCCATTGTGCCTCCTTCCTCCTCTTCTGCCTCCCCCTGGTCTCTTTCCTCTACTCTACCAGCCTCCCTTCTGTTTTCAGTCTCCAACTCTTAATGACATGCATGCTTAAGAGGAATAACATTTTTGGGCTGGGATTGTGGCTCAGCGGTAGAGCGCTTGCCTCGCATGCGTGAGGCCCTGGGTTCGATCCTCAGCACTACATACAGAGCAATAAAATAAAGACATTGTGTCCATCTACAAAAAAAATTAAAAAAAAAAAGAGGAATAACATTTTTGAGCATGCAACCCCAATATCTCTATATTTATTCATACATCATGAGCATATATATATGCTGTATACAACATGCATCAGAAATATACAAAAGGTCTTTTAGAAGAATATAGTAACCTATTATTTTAAAATAGAGTTTTTATATACTACGAGAACACTTCACCTTTTTCTTCTTATTAAAAAGTATATATTGGGTACTATGCCCATCTTGACAATATTGATTCTGCCTATCCAGGAGCATGGGAGATTTTTCCATCTTCTAAGGTCTTCTTCAATTTCTTTCTTTAGTGTCTTGTAGTTTGAATTGTAGAGGTCTTTCACCTCTTTTGTTAAATTGATTCCCAAGTATTTTATTTTTTTGAGGCTATTGTGAATGGGATAGTTTTCCTAATTTCTTTTTCAGAGGGTTTATCACTGATGTATAGAAATACAATTGATTTATGGGTGTTGATTTTATATCCTGCTACTTTGCTGAATTCATTTATTAATTCTAGAAGTTTTCTGGTAGAATTTTGTGTATCCTCTAAGTATAGAATCATGTCATCTGCAAATAATGATAGTTTGAGTTCTTCTTTTCCTATTCGTATCCCTTTAATTTCTTTCATCTGTCTAATTGCTCTGGCTAGTGTTTCAAGGAGTATGTTGAAGTGCTATATAGATTCAACACAATTCCAATTAAAATCCCAATGTCATTCCTTATAGAAATAGAAAAGGCAATCATGAAATTCATTTGGAAGAATAAGAGACCCAGAATAGCCAAAGCAATTTTTAGCAAGAAGAGTAAAGCAGGAGGCATCACAATACCAGACCTTAAATTATACTATAAAGCTATAGTAACAAAAACGGCATGATACTGGCACCAAAATAGATATGTAGACCAATGGTATAAAATAAAAGACACAGACGAACCCACTTAAATACAGTTATCTTATACTAGACAAAGGAGCCAAATATGTACACTAAAGAAAAGATAGCCTCTTCAACAAATGATGCTGGGAAAACTGGAAATCCATATGCAGCAAAACGAAACTAAACCCCTATTTCTCACCATGCACAAAATTCAACTCAAAGTGGATCAAGGACCTGGGAATCAGACCAGAGACCCAACGCCTAAGAGAAGAAAAAATAGGCTCCAATCTTCATCATGTCAGATTAGGACCTTACTACCTTAACAAGACTCCTATAGCACAAGAAGTAAAATAAAGAATCCATAAATTGAATGGATTCAAACTAAAAAGCTGCTTCTCAGCAAAAGAAACAATCAATGAAGTGACTAGAGAGCTGACATTCTGGGAACAAATCTTTGCCGCACACACATCTGATAGAGCACTAATCTCCAGGATATATAAAGAACTCAAAAAACTTAACACCAAAAAACGAACAACCCAATTAATAAATGGGCCAAGGAGCTGAACAGAAACTTCACAGAAGAAGATATACAATCAATCAACAGACATATGTAAAAATGTTCAACATCTCTAGCAATCACAGAAATGCAAATCAAAACTACCCTAAGATTTCATCTCATGCCAGTCAGAATGGCAATTATCAAGAATACAAACAACAACAAGTGTTGGCAAGGTAGTGGGGAAAAAAGCACGCTCATACATTGCTGGTGGGACTGCAAATTGGTACAACCAATCTGGAAAGCAGTATGGAGATTCCTTAGAAAATTTGGAATGGAACCACCATTTGACCCAGCTATCCCACTCCTTGGTCTATACCCAGCATACTACAGTGATGCAGCCACTTCAATGTTTATAGCAGCTCAATTCACAATAGCTAAACTGTGGAACCAACCTACATGCCCTTCAATAGATGAATGGATAAAGAAACTGTGGTATATATACACAATGGAATATTACTCAGCAATAAAAGAGAATAAAATTATGGCATTTGCATGTAAATAGATGGAGTTGGAGATATCATGCTAAGTGAAGTAAGCCAATCTCAACAAACCAAATGCCAAATGTTCTCTCTGATAAGAGAATGCTGATCCATAATGTGGGGGAGGATACAGGAAGAATGGAGGAAATTTGGTCACAGGGGTGGGAAGGAGGAGGGGGCAGGGGGACAATAAAGATGGTGGAATATGATGGACATCATAGCCTAGCTTTATGTATGACTGCATGTATGTTGTGATTCTATATCACATACAACCAGAGAAATGAAAAGTTGTGCTTCATCTGTGTACAATGAATCAAAATGCATTCTGCTGTCATGTATGCCTAAGTAGAATAAATAAATAAATAAAATTAATAAAAAATTTTTTAAAATATATATATTACAGTGATTGCAAGCCCTGGCGCTATTTTAGTATAATGTAATATTACCCTTAATTGGTGACCACAGATAAAAAAGCTGCTTCCCCAAAACATACAGCTCTAGAAAGAGGAGATTACCAAGGCTTGCCAAAAGTCATGATGCCCATACTCAGTTTTCACCTCCTTGGCAACTTCATAGGGGTCCACTGGTGTCTTGGATGTGTGGTTTGAAATGTTTTCCTAATGGAGATTCTCTCACACAGGCCTGTCAATACCTCAAGGGCCAACCCACAGGTAGGCTGAGGTGTGCAGTGAATGATGATCATGAACCTGTGTATCAGAGCGAAGAATTCCACACCGCTCAGCCCACTTCTTGTTGGAGCTGATTAGCTCATGATTTTTAATCAGTGTGCATCTCGAGAGTTGTGCAAGGAGAAAGATCAGGGTCATTTTCTCATCTCCTGGTGTTTGCCATTCTTCCCTTGTTAATCTCACCTTCAGCTCATGATCCCCTCAGAGATCAGAGGGGCTTTTCGTAGTTACAGGTAGAAAACAATTCACAGTTTCATACAACTGGATGTTCACAGACTACAACGTGCGAGTGGCCTCAGCCTGGCTGTGCTATGGATGCCCTCATTGTTCTTGATCCCTGAGTTACAGGCCCCTCAACTCTCTGACCTATGAACAAAGCAAGGTTTGCAGGGCCAATCTGCATTCTATTTATCAGTGAAGCTTCATTTCTTCTTGGTTTAAACAATTGCCAAGTAAAGGTTCTAACATTTCCTTTCTATTTCCTGATGGCTGTCTTGTGCACCCTGAAGAGAATACAACCCACTTTGGAGATTAGCCTTAAATAACAGAAAAGAGTTCAAGATTTTGAGTTAGAGACACAGCTCCAGCCTCTCCCCACCCGGCTATGTTGAGGCCTGGGCTGCTCTACTCCTTGACTCCAACTTGCCTATCAGAAACCAGTGTTCTGTTTCTTACTTCTGTGGTTGGTTACAAAGAGCCAGGAGGTAATGAATAGAAAAGTGTCCAATACCAGGATGACACACAACGTCATCAAAGCTGCTTCCTTCCTCCCCTCATAAATGTGGAACCTGAGGAGCTGAGTGATGTGCCCATGGACCACCCAGAGGCAGGAGCAGAGCCTGGCCTTAGCATGTTGGCCCCCAGCTCAGGGCTCTTATCTTTATTGCATGTAACTTCCGACCAAGTGTGAAGCTTCTCGGAGGAAACGGAGCTCTACCTTATCAAAGCCCAGCTCCTGAGCCACTTCAGAATGCCTTGTGGGCCTCCTGTCCCGGAACAGAGAGCAGGTCCCAGAATCAATCTCCACCCTTGCACTGCACTGCCTGCCTCTGCTCACCTTCCCAACACCAAATTGCACTCTTCTGTAAGAAGGGACCATGGCACACAGAAGACACTAATTTCAGAACTATCATTTTGAAACTAGAGTCTAACATTGGTGATAGATTGTGGAAGTGTGCGCGATTCTTCCTTTTCCCAAGGGATAGTGTCTCTTTCTCTGAATGTGTACTGGCCTTTTGACTTTCTGTAGCCAGTAGAATTCATGAAAAACAACCTTGCTGGGTGCAGTGGCTCAAGCCTGTAATCCCAGCACTTAGGGAGATTGAGACAGGAGAATCATGAGTTCAAAGCCAGTCTCAGCAACAGCGAGGCGCTAAGCAACTCAGTGAGACCCTGTCTCTACATAAAACACAAAATAGGGCTGGGGATGTGGCTCAGTGGTCCAGTGCCCCTGAATTCAATCCCCAGTACCAAAAAAAAAGAAACAAACAAAAAAAAAAGAAAAACAACCTTATGCAAATTCCAAGGGTAGGCATCAACAGGATGGGCAAATGATCCAAATAAATATTTCTCAAAAGAAGACATACAAATGGCCAACAAGCATATGAAAAACTGCTTAACATTGTTAATCATCAGGGAAATGCAATTGAAACAATGAGATATGGCTAATACCAAGCGAAACCTTCACGCATTATTGGTACCATAAATTAGGACAGCTGCTATGAAAAGACAGTAGATGTTCTTCAAGAACTTGAAATAGAAGTATCATATCCAGCAATTCCATTACTGTGTGTGTAGCCAAAGAAAAGGAAATCAGTATGTCAAAGAGACACTATTCATAATAGCCAACATAGGGAATCAACCTAGATGTCCATAATGTCCATAGATGAAACAATGGGTTAAAAAATAGTCACACATGCACACACACAGAGAAATATTACATGCCCATGGAGAATAATGAAATCCCATTATCAGTGATAGCATGGATGAGCCTTGAAGACATTATAATAAGTAAAATAAACCAGGTACAGAGAGAGAAATACCACATATTCTCATTTTATATATGCAAGTTACAAAGTTGATCTCAGAGAAATAGAGAATAGACTCATGGTTGTCAGAGCCTAGGAAGAGTTGTGAGGAGGGAGGAGGAGAGAGAAGGTGGCCAAGTAGGTAAGGGATGCAATTAGATTGCAAGAATAATTTCTAACATGAGAATAATAATGATAATAATATGGGATAACTGACAACCACAAATAGTACATTTCAAAATAGCTAGAGGAAATGATTTTGCACATTTCCAACATAAAGAAGTGGTAAATGCTTGAGCTGAGGGAAATCCCATCCACCTTTATCTGATCATCATACATGAAATAACATGTTGTACCCCATAAATGTGTAAAATATTTTCAAAGTAAAGAAAAAAGAGTTTGTGTTGCCTCCACTCTGGATCTTGGAATCAGGCCCAGGTTGGCTTGCTGGAGGAGGAGAACCAGCAGTCCCCCAGCCCAGGGCCCCAGACCTGTGCAGGAACCCAGAGACATGCCGAGCCTGGTCCAGTTCAGCAAAACCACCCAGCCAAGCTCAGCCCAAACTGCTTACCCTTAAAATTAGGAGATGAACTTATTGTTTCAGGCTCCTAAATTTAGGAGAGGTTTTTATGGAGCAAAAGCAAATGGTTACATACCCCTCGTTTTGAACTCTCATCTGCTGTTAACATGAGCACCAAATAAATTCAGGTTTTATCAACTTTGATTTCTTTGCCACTAACACGAGGAAAGTCAGTTGTAGTCATTATAAATACAGATAGTTCTAGTGCGTGTTAAGTGCTATCTGTAAGTGTCATGGTTTGGGTGTGGAGTGCACCCCACAGGTTCATGTGCTGAAGGCCTTGTCCCTAAGGCAACAGTGTTCAGCGGTGAGGTTTTGGGGAAGTGATTGAATGGTGAGGGTTCTGGCCTCATCAGTGGGCTGATCCAATGATGAGTCCACCAGTAAATGGACTGTGGGAGGGGGGCTAGTTGGAGGAAGTAGATCCCTGGGGACATGCCCTGGAAGTGTATATCTTGCCTCCAGTCCCTTCCTCCCTCTGCTTCCTAGTTGCCATGAGGAACCACACTCTCTGCCATGGTGCTCTGCCTCACCACAGGCCCAGCAATGGAGCCAGCTTACCATGGACTGAAAACAGGAACCTGCAGGAGACCTGGTCACACAAGTGTGGTACAGGAAGAGCTGCAAGGCTGAGCAGGCAGGAACACGCTGCTCTCTCTGGTCTTAGAACACCAAGACTTGGCTCCAGCCCCTTGCCAATTGATGTGCCTGGAGACTTCTCTCCCCCTGGCCCCGGCTCTTTGCCAACTAATATGTCTGGCCGGACTTCTCTTCTTCTGACTTTGGCTCCTTGCCGGTGGGCCCAGCTTCTTGCCAGCTTCCCCTACTCCCGGACTGATACCGGCCCCAGGTTGATACCGGCCCTGGCTTCTTGTCAACTGAGATGACCTTTTAGGTAATTGGCTAAAGATCAATTAGGTAATCCTCTGGTTGAACACCTTTATGTATATAAGCTCCTGTATTCCAATAAACCTTTGAGCTGTGTCATGAACACTGTCTCCCGGTGCCTGATTCCAGAGTTCGTTGGCACCGCCACACTCACCTCCTATTAGACCACCCTGTTCCAGAATTAACAACAGGAACCAAAATAAACCTTTCCTCTCTCTAAGTTGTTTTTCTCAGGTATTTTGACACAGTGGTGACAAGCTGACCAACACAGTAAGCATTTCATGATCCTGAGAGGGAAATCTATCATGAGGACTCTCGTAGGTCATGTATGTAAAATGCTGTATTCAGACCATATTCCCCCCAAATAAAAGCAGCTATATGTTCATTATATTTTTAAAGGAACATTTTAAAATACAAACAGTCTCAGTTTTTGAAAGATTTTACAATGCATAGCTTTGGCAAGATGGCCAAACAAGTAGCAAACACAGACACATTCATCAGACCTCTCCATAGACTCACTTTTCTTTAAAATGTATATATCTAAAGAGGAATTAAGAAGAGGAAAGGTAGAAGCAGGTGTGCAAAGAAGGAGATATATTATCATTTTCTAGAATTGGTCAGCATATGATTTATTTTCAGATGCACTAAAAGTTTGAATTTTTCACTTGATGGGAAAAATAATGAGAATCCTTTCCTCATTAATCCCCAATATATAACCTTCCCTCCCCACCCCTGCCGGGAAAGATGTACACACACACACACACACACATACACACTCACACAGATTGTGGTGCATACTCACCCTCTCTGAAAGAGATCCACATTATAGAATTTATGTAGCTCTACAGAAAACTCA
Source organism: Geosciurus inauris (assembly GCA_004024805.1). Taxonomy (NCBI): domain Eukaryota; kingdom Metazoa; phylum Chordata; class Mammalia; order Rodentia; family Sciuridae; genus Geosciurus; species Geosciurus inauris. The sequence continues at coordinate 7,394 of PVHX01004655.1, forward strand.
ACCGTTCCTTGAACTTCAGACATGATCTTTTTGGTTCATTACCTGAAAAACAAAGAGAGAAATTAATAGCTTCAGATGACATCAGTCCCACACAGACAGCCAGCAGCCACAGTAGGAAGCCAAACTGCTACTCCGTGGACCAAGAGGAGCACCCAGTCTGTGCTCAGTGTCACTACTTGGGGGATCCTATTATAAGAGACAGAACAGTGAATGAAGTGACTTGGCTAAGGTCGTCCAGCTCACACCTGGAAGGGCTGCAACTCCAACCCAGGTGTCCTAACTCCCAAGCCAGGAAGATCTACTCTTTCCTGTCAGGACAGTGGAGGCAAGCACCCCCTTGATGGCTCCGGTCCCCACTCTCCTGCTTTCTAGCTGTGTAGCCTTAAGCAAATCACTTAACTTCTCTCTGCCCCATAGTGTTAGTCTGCAACATGAGTACCGGTAATAGCATACAACTTTGATGGATGATGGGAAGATTAGGTAAACACTCCACACCGAGCCCCGCATAGTCCCAACATACAGCACACACTCAATATTTAGTAGCTACCATTAGTAATGATTAATAATTTCTGATAACACAATATTGTAAATGCAGGTGGAGGGAATGGCAAGGACAAACGTGTGTTCTTTCAACCATGGGAAGAGAACAAATGGTTGCTGTTCAGGCAGATGTTGAGCCCAGCTAGACAGGTTGCTCATTTTTCCATCCAGGAGACAAGAGAGTGGAGCAGGAAGATGGGCAGGAATGAAATTAAGACAGTCCAGGTCTGGGGTGAGAGACCAGCTCAGGAGGAGACTCAGGCAGGCCGGGTTTCCTGAGTATATGAAATCAACTAGGGATTTGAAGGCAGGAAAAGAAATTGAAAGTATCAAGCACCTCTATATTCTTGCTGCTGCATACAGTATTGGACATCTGTTATCCGATTTTTTCCAAAAAGAAATTTCTGATAAACATCCTTGCCTCTCTGTGCAGATAAAAATGATTAGAAAGGTTCTGATTTGCAGCCACTCTTCAATCGTGTGTGTTCTAGTGCTGCATTCTCTTCTCTTTCCCAAGCTTCCGTTTACCACCCTGGGGCAATGCCAGTTACCCAGTAGGATTCCCCATAGGACAGCAGGCAATTACTTGCCATGTACCTGGCACCCAGCTGTTCTGGCTGGCATGACCTCTGGAAGAGAGGGGAGAGGGAGTGAGGGAGGAGGAGAACATGTAAGAGAACCCTTAGAATTTCTGGGTGGAGAGTGGTGATTCGGGGTTGTCCTTCCAAAGCCCTCTCCTTTTGTTCCCTAACATGCTTCAAGCATCACACCATCACTACGGTTCACAGCCGGCTTCACTGTGCTTAGCAGGACCATGTAAGGCTGGTTCCCAAGAATAACAGCACGGGGGATGAACTAAGCCTGAGCTCTGTTCTCAGCTCTGGCAACGGTTCCTTCAGAGGACAGGTTTCTGATGAGGCAGAGCCGCTGCACGGCAATGTAAAAATGCATGCGGATTCTGGGAACGATGTCTCTAAATTCTGCAACATGGAATTTCCACCTGGCAAACCTGAACTCATGCTGGAAACCTGTGGGAAAAATGTGCTCTTGCCTGAAGCCCATGGCCTATCCAGGTCACCACCACCACTATATTTCAATCCCAAGGAGTTTCCAGTGAAAGCTGGATGGAGGGGCCAGCACATAGAAGCCACTCTGCTTCATTTCATTATTGCATTAAAAACAACGTCTGCAATCTTCCTCCATTTCCTTATCCCCCCAGTCAGCCTCAGTCCTCAAAGAACTGACTCCTTGCCTATAGCTGTCAGCTTTCAATTATCCCAGTCTCTGTCCTGTTCTCTGACGTTGGTAGGGAGAACACACAGAAAAGGGGTGAAGGGGAGCAAGAAGGTCACACACAGCGCTGATGGCCTCCACACACCAAGCTCCACAGGGCATTTTCACACACCATTCTACCCAGCCCTCAGAACTCTGAAGCAGGAAGTTTTGAGTTCAATTCACACAGGGCATGGATACCATTCAGTGCACGTGTGATACTGGGGAGCCCAGAGACCTTGGTTTTCCAGCTCCAAAACATACAGGCAAAAGGACTGAGACAGTCTGTTGGGGAATAAATACATGGAAGAAAACATATCCAATACCTGGAAAACACCATGCTATGTATTGTTCTCTCCTTAGAAAATGCAACTTAGCATCCTACTGTTCAGAACTGCTAATAGGACAGAATTCTATAACTTGGAATCACACAGGTTCTTAGAGGAAAGTTGTCTTTTCCTTTTCAAAAACGTGATTCGCTAGATTCAAACACTCCATCACTCAATGAGAAAGATGAGCATCCATTTAAAATATCAGTTCTGGAACTCCCCCTTGGCTTTGCTGGGACCCGCGTATGGTGCTGTGTGTGTTCAGCAATTCAGCAGTGCTTTCCTTGGCCCTGGCCCTCTCTGGACAGAGTGCTAGAGCAGTGGTTTCCAGATGTGGTCCTCAGACTGGCAGCATCAGCATGCCTTAGTTAAGAAAGCAAAAATCTTGAGTCCTGCTCCAGCCCTGCTGAATCAGAACTCGCCAGGAACAGGCTCTGGGATCCGGGTTTTAATAAGTCCTCAGGGATTCCAGGGTAGACACTGACTAGAGAACTGCTGGGTCAGAGACCAGGGTTTTGGAATAGACCAGACCTGAGCTGACCAGGTTCCTTGTGAGCTGAAACCACAGCTCATCATTTAAACCGTTGTTGCTCGGTTTCTTCATCAATAAGGGGGCCCATCAAGATCACCTCACCCATACGGTCATCTGCATGATTGAGATAAAATATGCGACATGCTTAACATAGTGTCTGGCTCACTACAGAACAGGCACATGACATGTACACACAGAAGATATGTGACTTTGACCTCACACACACAAGCATGCACACATACACATACCACATACCCAACACACTCCAGACACAGACACACATATTACACACAGATAACGCAGACATACAACACACAACATTCACCACACACACAAGATGTCCAGGACACATGCCTAGCATATGCCCAATACACACACACCTTGACTCACACCCAGCAAGTGCTTACAGAGCACACACAACCAACACACCCAACCCACAATATGCACACTGACACAATACACACACACACACCTCACACACTACATACATCTCTGCACCAGCTCCCTAATACATCCAGAGCCGCCTACACTCTGGAGATCACATGTGGTGTGATTCCCAGGTGTTCCACTTGAAACCTGCATTTGCTGAAAACCACGCATCCAGGCACTGGGCAAAAAGGCACTTTTTTCTTTTAGATACACAAGAGTATATTTTGACATATAACATATACATGGAGTAATGTCTTTTTCTAATTAGGATCCTTACTCTTGTGATTGTACATGATGTGGAGATTCACTGTGGTGTATTCATATATGTACACAGGAAAGTTATGTCTGTTTCATTTCACTGTCTTTCTGATTCCTATCTCCCCTCCCTTTCCTTCATTCCCCTTTGTCTAATCCAATGAACTCCTATACACCCGTCCTTTGTTGTGTGTTAGTGTCCACATATCAAATGGAACTTTTGACCTTTGGTTTTGGGGGATTGGTTTATTTCACTTAGCATGATAGTCTCCAGATCCATTCATTCACGGGAAAAAAATCATAAAATCATTCTTTTTATGGGGGAGCAATAGTCCATTGTGTATATATATCACATTCTCTTTATCCATTCATCTGTTGAAGGACACCTAGGTTGGTTCCATAGCTTGGCTATTGTGAGTTGAGCTGCTATAAACACTGATGTTGCTGCGTCAATGTAGTATGCTGATTTAAGTCCTTTGGGTACATACTGAGAAGTGAGGTAACTGGGTTAAATGGTGGTTCCATTTCTAGTTTTTTGAGGAATCTCCATACTGCTTTCCAGAGTGACAGCACCAGTTTGCAGTCCCACCAGCAATGCACCAGTGTACCCTTTCCCCACATCCTCAGCAACATTTATTGTTGCTTATATTCTTGATAATTGCCATTTTGACTAGAAATGAAAACTCAGTGTAGTTTTAATTTGTGTTCCTCTAATTTCTAGAGATGTTGAACATTTTTTCATTTATTTATTGACCATTTGTATTTCTTCTTCTATGAAGTATCTGTTCAGTTCCTTTGTCCATTTATTGACTGAGTTATTTGTGGGTTTTTTCATTTATATTATTTTGGTGTTAAATTTTTAGTTCTTTATATATCCTGCAGATTAATGCTCTGAGGTGCAGGTGGCAAAGATTTTTCTCCCATTCTATAATCTCTCTCTTCATACTCTTGTTTCCTCTGCTTAAAGAAGCATTTTAGTTTGACATCATCCCATTTATTGGTTCTTGATTTTACATCCTGCACTTTAGGAGTCTTGTTGAGGAAGTCTGTTCCCAAGCCATCATGATGAGGAGTTGGTTTCCATTTTCTTCTAGTAGGCAAAGGATCTCAAATATCTAGGTCCTTGATTCACATTAAGTTGAGTTATGCAGGGTAAGAGATAGGGGTTCAATTTCTTTCTGCTACATATAGATTTCCAGTTTATCCAGCTATCTGAAGAGGCTATCTTTACCCCAATGTACGTTTATGGCACCTTTGTCTAGTATGAGATAACTTTATATATGTGGCTTTGTCTCTGCATCTTCTATTCTGTTCCATTGGTCTTCATGTCTATTTTTGTGCCAATAATGTCCTGTTTTTGTTACTATAGCTCTGTTGTATAATCTAAGGTCTGGTATTGTGATGCCTCTTGCTTTACTCTTCTTGCTAAGGATTGCTTTGGCTAGCCTTATTTTTCCTCTTTCTTTTCCAAATTAATTTCATTAATGATTTTTCTATTTCTCTGAAGAATATCATTGGAATTTTAATAGGAATTTCATTAAATCTGTAGATCGCTTTTGGGAGTATGACTATTTTGACAATATTTATTCTGCCTATCAAAGAACATGAAAGATCTTTCCATCTTCTAAAGTCTTCCTCAATTTCAGAGACTATGTTGAAAATGTGAACTCAAAAAAAAAAATAGAAAATCTTGAAGACATCAACAAATTTCTAGAGATATATGCTCTGCCCAAATTGAATCAGGAGGACACAGAAAATTTAAACAGATCAATTTCAAGCAATGAAATTGAAGATGCCATCAAAAGTCTAACAACAAAAACAGTCGGGATTCTTAGCCAAAGTTTAACAGAACTTTAAAGAAGAACTAACACCATCCTCTAATTATCCCATGAAATAGAAAAGGAGAGAACCCTTCTAAAACTTTATGATGCTGTATCACCCAGGTACCAAAAAAGACACATCAAGGAAAGAAAACTTCACAGCAATATCCCTGATGAACCTAGATGCAAACATTCTTAATAAGATACTGGCAAATCACATACAAAAACATATTAAAAGATAGTGCACCATGATCAAGTGAATTTCCTTCCAGGGATGCAAGTTGTTTCAACATATGGAACTCAACAAACATGATTTATTGTATCAATAGACTTAAAGACAGGAATCATATGATTATCTCAACAGAAGCAGATAAATCATTTGACAAAATATAGCATCCATTCATGTTCAAAGCACCAGACAAACTAGAAATAGTAGGAAGATACCTCAACATTGTAAAAGCTATATACATTAAATCCAAGGCCAACATCATTCTAAATGGGGAAAAATTGAAAGGATTCACTCTAAAAAGTGGAACAAGACAGGGATACCCTGTTTCACTGCTTCTATTCAATATAGTTCTTGAAACTCTAGCCAGAGCAATTAGGCAAAAGAAAAAAAATAAACGGATATGAATAAGAAAAGAAGAGCTCAAACCATAATTATTTGCTGACAACATGATCCTATACTTAAAATATCAAAAAAACTCCTCTAGAAAACTTCTAGAACTCATAAATGAATTTGGGAAAGTAGAATGATACTAAATTAACACCTATAAATCAATTGTGTTCCTTTACCCCAAAGATAAATCATCCAAAAGAGAAATCAGGAAAACTACCCCATTCACAATAGCCTCAAAAAAAAAAAAAAACAACTTAGGAATCAATCTAATAAAACAGGTGAAAGATCTCTACAATGAAAATTACAGAATACTAAAGGGAGAAATTAAAGAAGACCTCAGAAGATGTAAAGACCTCCCATGTTCATGGAGGACCTTAAAGGTAAACAGACCTTGCTCTCCAGATGCTCAATAACTGCTATGGTTTGTACATGAGGTGTGCCCCAAAGTTCATGCGTGAGACCATGCAAGAACCTTCAGAGTTGGAATGATCAGATTATGGGAAGTATAACCTAATCAGTGGATGAATCCCCTGCTAAGGGTTAACTAGGAGGTAAAGTAGGCAGGTAGGGTGTGGCTGTAGGAGATGGGTCATTGCGAGGGTGTCTTTGGGGTTTATATTTTGTCCCTGGTGAACAGAGCTCACCCCCGCCCCCAGCTTCCTGATTGTTTTCCTCCTCCACAACCTACCACCATGATGTTCTGCTGTACCTTGTGCCCAGGGAAATGGAGTGGACTTCTGAAACCATGAAGACCAAAGAAACTTTCTTTCTCTAAGATTGTTCTTGTCAGTTCTTCTGGTCACAGTGATGACGCAAAAGCTGGCTAAAACAACTGCTGAACCAGGGTGATCCGGTAACTGCCGGGAAGGACTCAGAGGGCAGAGAGGGTGGGTGTGGGACTTGGGCCCAGCAGGGCCTCCCTGGGAGGCTGACTTCTGAGTGAGGAGGCCTCTGCACACCTTGGCCCAGGGTCATCAATGCCAATGTCCCTATCCAGAAGGGAAGAGAAGTCCCCACAGCAGGCCTTCACAACCTCTGTCCACTTGCAACCAGCACACCTGCCCTTGGTACTTCTGCTATGCTGGGCAAGGCCCCTGGACCCCGGGATCCCTGCAATGGACTGGAAGCTCTAGAATCAGACATCTCAGGCCCCAATGCCCCCAGGTGACCTCGGGCTCATACTCACCTCCCCGGGTCCCATTTCCTTATCTGTGAAGTGGGAATAAAAATGCCTTCTTCATGGGGTTATTATAAGAATTAAAAATGCTAATTTGCGCAAGGCTTTTAGAACAGCCTGGCATATCATGAATCCCGGCAAACATAGGCTATTTTTAGTTCTGCTTCAGAAGGCAGAAGTAGGAAACAAGGTAGAAGATGATGTAGTGAATTTATAGTCCTGTTTGGTTTTCATTCAACAAAATCTTGAGTTTATATACTTTGACTGAGTGTTCCTGAAGTCCTGCTCTGCGCTAAGCACTTCCCAGCTACCCTGCTGCCCCACAATGGATGGAGCCGTCTTGTGAAGTGATGAACTGTCACTGGGTGTGTCCAGGCCAAGCATGGGGTCCCACTTCTGGGATGCTGGGCTCCCCAGTTGAGTATAAATGACAATTAAGTTTCCTTTTGCCCATGAGGTTGTATGATACCCTTGTCCCCAGGAAGGCCATGTGTACTTTAATCAACAAGAATTGATCCTAGGAGCACAGGAAGGCGCAGTGAGCCAGGACGGGGCCTCATTTCCTTCCTCAGTTTCTTAACAAGTTACCTCACTTTCCACCTTAACCCCCCGGGGCCTGAGCTTTGCTTCTGCACATCCAGAGAAACGCGCCCTCCCTCATCCCAGAAAATGGCATGCAATGATAATCCATGAAGGAGATATTTGTGAAGTACTAAAAATGTTTTCATTATTAATAGGGTTTCATTAAAGTAATGAACAAAAAATACTTGGGGAACATAAGTGTGTTCCCCATTCTCCCTCAAGGAAGGAAATGGCTGGGTGGAAGGTCCTGGGACACAAGGGGCGTGGCCTATGTCTCCAAGCTCCTCAGGCCCAACACAGCACCTGGCAACCAGCAGAGGTTCAAAATCACACATGTGATCCAGTGAGAAAAAAGAAACAGAGTTCTGGCTGCAGTGTGGGCACGGAAGGCGGTGGAGTTCAACAAGGAGAAGCGGCAACACAGATCAGAACTGGACCACATCAGAGTTGAGACAATGACATGGTTCATGGTGGGAGAGTGAACTCTTGGTCATTAGAGCTATCTACAGGGAGGCTCATGGGTGGCCCTTTCTGAATTTGTCCAGGACTGTGGCCTGGTGAGTTTCTGAGAATGCAAAAGTCAGAGCAAGGTGTCTACACAGATGTGCTCAAGATGGGCAGCAAGGTCTGGCCTCGCCCTCCACAACTCCCTGGGGAGGTTCATCCAAGGAAAACTATCAATTATGTGGGAAAAGAGAAGGAAAGAACAAATTAGATTCTTGCACTCTGTGCCTAGCTCTCCTCACTCCAGAAGAGATCGGGGGACACAGACACCCAAGTTCACACTCCCTGCAGGTGCTTCTGCTGCCCGCTCCAACAGGGAAACTGTGTGGATAGCGGACAGCTGTGCCAGTGACCAGAGCCATGTATTAATCTGCCATTGGTAGGAACCACAAAAGCAAGAAATCACCCCTAGGAAAAAAATAGTCATGCTTCTCTTCTAGGGATCAAATTAATATTCATTTTATAAATTCTCTAGATCTCTAAACCTCCATGTAAAATGCAGCCAGTTGGGGTGGCCCTGGAGCAGGGCCTCCATGATCATGTGGGTTGGGTGCAGGTGTATGTGTACATCTCAGGTCATGGGATAAACCAACCAGGATCCAGATACCTATTTTACAACTTTGTTCAATGTATGAAATGTACCAAGCCTCAGGCTCCTCCTCTGTGAAGCTAAGGCAGCAAGTGTCCCCAGCAGGGAAAGTGGAGGTTGAAAATACCCTTCAGTCTCAGCCTACCCGTAACACATAAAGCTTAAGCTGCCAAGATGCATTTAATTAATTGTAGGAATGTTTTATTTGAACTTTATTTGTCCCATTATCAGATCTCACTGAGCTTGTTCTCTGTGTGTGTATGTTTCCTTCCAGTATTTTGTTATTATTTTCCAGACTGGTGTACACAAAGGCATCCAGAATTAGGCAACATGGTGGGGATGGGGAGTGTTCTTGTTCTCATTCCAAAACTGGCCTGCAGCTCTGTCTCCCATTAGTGGGGCCAGTAGAAGAGCCCCTTCCTTGCAATAGAGTCCTTTGGAGGAACTCCAAATCTGTCCAGAATCACCCCTACCTACCTAGTTGTCTAGGTATCAGTGGGCCGTCAGTCCTCAGCTTATCCCCAAAGACAATAACTTGTCAATTCTCATCACCTTTACTTCCTCAAGTCCAGCCCCTTTTCTCCATCTCACCCCCTTAAGAGTAAGAGTCCCCATCCTCTTGCCTGCATCATCCCCTCCTCCATGCCAATCTCTGTGCAGCCTCACCACTTTCAGTGCGTTCCCCACCCTCTTGCTACAGTGACCTTTCTAGATCACCAAGCAGCTTATGTCCTGCACTTTCCAAAATGTTGCCGTGAATCCCCTTGGTCCTCAGTGTGATTCCAGGGGTGTTCATGTCCCACCCATTTCCAGGCACAGTACCACCCCCCTCCCATGCTGCATCTGAGCGCTAATCTGCCTCCTTTAGTTCTGCAACCTGGGACCTTTCAAGGACTCCACCTCTGCAAAGGTGCCAGAGAGAACCCATGCATGAAGGTGGCTGATGGTTAAAGATGATGGTGGACATGAGGAACTTCAGGCACCGCCTGGCAGATGGGCATGTTTGTCAACAGCAGCAATTACTCATGCTATTTCTACCTTCAATGCACCTGGTGGGACTTCAAAAGATCTTTCCTGCCATCCAGACCCAAAGAAGTAGGCCTCCCTCTTAACTGTGGAGGCTCTGGAGTCCCTTAGAGCCTGGGCTTCCTGTCAGTTAACACTGAGTAATTGTCTATTTTCTGGCTAAACTGTTTAATTAGTTATTTACATTTTCCAAAATGTTTTAGCGCATTCTCAGTTGCCTCTAAGGAAATTTGATAAACATTAATGCTATTTTGGAAAATACCATGACTCTGGCACCTCATTAGATAGTACTTAGGGAAAAAACTGTTACCAACATGGTTTCCTTTAAATGTTATTTTTCTTGAAACTTCTATATTCAAAGTGTGTGGCCTATGGTATTTTAAACGAACACAAAAGAGGATGTCGACCTTCATATACACCAGCATTTACATTGTGGAAAGGGCACATATGTTAGTGAACATGCTAAAAGATGAAAGCACAGAATTCTAACACAGGAGGGGGCAGTATCAGCAGGACCTCTCTTGCTGCAGAGAACTCTGAGTGCAGAGAGGGGACCCAAGTGCGACCCAAGTAAGTCCATGGGAGGTCCACACTCGAACTCAGACCACCCTGGCAGAACATGCTGCCCTAGCTTTGGGGTCTGAGAAAAGCAAAAGAGATACTCTTCACCCATTACCCCTGTGCTCAGGGCACGCCCTCCCCTATATTGACTCCAGGCAGTCTCGCTAATGAAGTAAATCCTTTCAGTTTGCTTCCTGGCATGACCGTAGCAGGAGAACCTGCTCCTTGGCAGGCAGATCATTTCATTAGGAGAGAAAACTAGCATTTCTTCATGTAGGAGGGGGTCCCCTAAGTTCCATTTCTTTCTCTCTGTGAGAGCATTTCATCTATTCTCAGTGAGTCCCGGCCCTGGGTCTCCCCTCCATGTGGCACCTTGGACAAGTCACACAAGATCTCCAAGCCTCAAAGTTCTCATCTGGAATATGGAACAACCCTGTCCTCTCAGCAGGTGGTTAGGATCAGTCACAAGTGGATAGGGCCTGCCAATCATGAGGAGCTTCTGCCAGACATGTTCTTCTTTGCAACATACTAGGGTCCTACACCTAGAACTGCTCATAGAACCAGACACATGTCCATGGGTGATCAGCAGACACAGAGGAGATATATTAAGTCACAGCTGTGTCCCTGGGATTAAGTACCCTGACATTAGGGTGCAGAGAAGGCGGCAATACCTGGTGGTAACAACTGTGATGCACAAGGTCAGCCTGCCTTAGCCTAGCAGCTCACCAGAGCAGCACAGAGATCAACCCCCGAGCAACAGTACAATCTTGAGGCAAGACCTTAATCTCTCTGTGACTCAATTTCTTCAAATGCAAATTGTGTTGGAGCCTGGCATGCAGTAAATGTATAATAGGTGCAAGTCATCACCACAAGGAGCAAAACGATTTTGTGGATATGGCAGGGGAGAAATGAGACTTCCCTTCCTGATGGACCTGGCGGACTAGAAGCTTCCCTCCAGCTGGCTGGGGCAGGGGGAGCCAGGACTCAGGACTTCCAAACTCACCCATCAAGCAAATGTAGCCCTAGGCTCTCAGCCCTTGATGTTTTGAAGTGCATTCTTTCCTTTGGTGCAGAAATCAAAGTGGGCTCTGCTGTCCATGTTTTCATACCTGAACACAGTGAAATGGGAGGCTCCACACTAACAACTTTGTGTTTCCCTCAGGATTCTAATATGAGGCTGCATGTTAAAATTCAGGCATGAAGGCACATCAGATTTTACAGCCTCATAGAAGAATAGCTGACTCAAACTCAGGCAGTGGCCTCTACGTCCCAAAGGCAAGGCAGCTTCATGAAGGCTGGACAGCCAGCACCGCCATTCTCAGGCAAGGAGTTGTCTCCTTTTCTTTTCTTTTTCTTCTTCTTCTTCTTTTTTTTGGTACCAGGGATTGAATTCAGGGGTACTTGATCGATCACTGAGCCTCATCCTCAGCCCTATTTTGTGTTTTATGTAGAGACAGGGTCTCAATGAGTTGCTTAACGCCTCGCCATTGCAGAGGCTGGCTTTGAACTCATGATTCTCCTGTCTCAGCCTCCCAAAGTGCTGGGATTCCAGGCATATGCCACAGTGCCTGCCTAGTTGTCTCCTTTTCTGACAGTGCTGGAAGCTCCAGGGCCAGTCACCAAGCTAAGCATGTGACCATAGTGAGTGGCCCTTTGTCCCTCCTTCCAGCTCTAAAATGCCCGCACACACCCCCAATTGTGAGCTGTACCCATGTGCAAAAGGCACATGGTGAGCTCGTCTCCTGCAGAGGCAGCCAAGTGACAGGAAGAGCCCGTGGAGCCTGGCTCACATCCTGATCACTCCACGGTTGCCTACCCGCATCAAGTGTCTACCTGGGTTCCACAGCCATAGTCCTACCATGGTAACGTCTACCTGGCAATGAGTTACCTTTTTAAATACAGATGTCTTTTTTTTTCAGCAACATTATGAATATTCAATAAATAGTGAATACGGCTAATATTTGAACAACTAGTAATAGCGATAAATATGGGTGTTATGCAATATAAAAATCAGCATGACAAAGATGAGCTTTGATGCACAAAGAAATCCACCTGAGGGCTGGGTGGGTGAGCAGGAGAACTCAGTGGGATAAGGTGCCAGTTAAGACCTGAGTAAGCAGAGTGCAGAGCCTGTGAACCAGGACCTCGTGCCAAACAAAGCACACTAGGTGCCCAGGCCATGGCCACAGAGGAGAGGTTCAGACTCAGGTTCTTGAGTTCTCTGGTCCTGGGGGAAAAAGAAGCTTCCTGCCTCCTCCTGAAGAACCCCAAGACAGGGAGGCCATAACAGCACCTTGCAGTCACTAGGGTTGGGAGCTTTCAGCCCAATGACAGAAATAACTTGATTCAGAAATACCAGGTGCCACATACACCTGCCTTGAAAGACACAGATTCCCCAACTCCAAAAGAATGCCAGCAGATGTCATCTGCCCCAGAAGCTAAAGAGGGGATTCCTGTTTTGGGATGGAGCTTCAAGTAGACATCCTCTGTGCTTCCTGACAGCTTTGAGAGTCTATGAATATCACATCATCTAATTTTAAGGTTCTGCATTCATTAATGGCTATAAATGTTTTATGGGCATTTCCTTGCAGAGCGGCAGTACCCAGTTTGAGTTGAGTCACATGAAGACGTCAGCAGGCTTAGTATCAGAAGTGTCTGTTGAACCCTGTGAGGTCAGCATGCTGCAGGTATTGAAGCCTCGGGCATCAAAGCATGAAAACTTGGTGACCCCTGTGGTCGCCTTGCCCTCATCACCCAGGTAATGCATGTGATGCCCAGGGAGGAAACTAGCATGCTCAGAGGTATAGCCCATGTGCCTCAGGACTGCTACCTCCCAGCCTAGTCCAATGATCTTCATGGCCCACGTGGCAGAAGTTGTCATACCCATGACTTCATTTGATCATAGAAGGAACCCCAAGAGGTTTAGAGAACAAAAGCTAATATCCCACACCCACATGGTAATGAGGAAGGAAGGGAATGCACTGGGATTCTTCAGGATCCTAGGATAATGACCTTGTGTTGAACTCAGGGATCACACAGCTCAGCCCCTCCATGTCAGGACTGAGGAAACAGAATGTCTGGATAGCTCTGGGCTATGAGCAGCATCAGAGAGAAAAGCCACGAGTGGGCCTTGAAGATCTGGGTTCTTTGATTATCAGGTGGGTAAGACGGCACAAGCAGACCCACCTCTGCTGCAGGTGCAGCCCAGCACCAGGGCACATCTAATCCAAGCAGAACTTGAACACTTATCATGGTTCTTCAAACACTGGTCCCTTCTTCTGTCACTATGTCACCATCCTCCTGAGACAAATCCTCTCCAAATTGTCCTTATCAGAGTGCTCCATCTCTGAACTTTGCTCTACTTTTGCTTCAACAATCATCTCCACCTGGATGGCCCACCTGTCACCTTGACTTGATCTGCATCCCATCCTGAAATATCCAATCCAGCTTCTCCAGGGAGCCCTTCCTGAATGGCCACACCACCACCCTCCCCAAAGAAAGTTTCTCACATTGCCTTGTGCATGCCACACCAGCAGTGCCCATGTCACGCTCTGGAAGCATGTCAATCTTTCAAGTGGGAATTGAAGCTACTTAAGGGTCTTCCACTGAATCCTACAGGACACACAGTGGAAAACTGGTATAGAATGCCATTTGGGGGACAAACAAGGGAAGGAATGAAAAATCAAACCAATGCAAGAGAACAGGCACCCATGACAGAATGGACAGGTTGATTATTCTTCTTTCTAATGTGATGTGGTTTTCTTGGGCACTTGGAAACAGCCCTGACTTACAACTTGGTGACCAAAAAAAATTATCCCCTGAGCTCCCTTTGTTCTCCATGTCTGCTGAGGAGAGAAGGAAGGTGTATACCATCCATAAAGCCTGAGAGGATCCCATGGAGGATCCAGCAGGGAAAGGGATAGTCACTACCATGTCTGCACTGCAGAGAAACACCCATCTGTCCCCCAGTGCCACAGAAGAAACAGGAGAGGAGGTCAGTGCGAGAGGCAAGGCCCCCACCAGTGAGTCAAGGCTGATATTTCGGATGTGCTATCTGTTTGTGCCCTGGGTTTGATGGTTTGGAATCCAATTTTGTTTAGCATCTGTCATTAGACTCACAATTGCAGCCATGACTCAGCCTGCGTCACTGCATTCCCACACTGACCACCCACCAGATCCGCAAACCTCCATTCCCACCTTCTACACACTCCTCTGCCTGCCCTCCTCCCAGCCAAAACAGACAGCAAACTGTGGAGGCCTTTAAAAAATACTACACAATGTTTTTTGGAATATCCTGGTAGCCAGAGGGAGCAGCACAGTCTTCCTTGTGTTCTGGTTAATATGAAACATGCTGCAGGCTTCTCCTCCCTTCCTAGCATGCAGGCACTTCCAGGGGTACAGACCACATTAGGGCAGGCCTCTCTTGCAGCTTCAGTTGTTACTCAGAGTCCCACAGAGCTGGGGGGGCTTTGGGAGTGAGTAAGGCCAATGTCCACCTTTTGCAGAAGGAAAACTGAGACCACAACTCAGTGCAGGGGAAGCTGCCAAGCTTGAGTAAACTGTCCTGGCCAGGAACACTGCCCTTGTTCATTCCTCATTCTGTGCAGGAGAGCTCTTGTTTCTGTATTCTCTCATTTATGAACAGAGGCTAACAGTGTCCTTCAGGTCAGTATGAGAAGTCAAAGAACATATACCTAAAGTACATAGTTTGAAATCTGGAAGACAGAAAACACTCAAAGTAGTTGCTACTTTCTGTAGCACTGTATTTGTGATGAGAGTAGACACTCTTTGAATAGCAATTTAGAAAAGCAACAGCACTTTCATTGAAAGTGAGTTAGAAACAGTCCCTATGGTAGTCACCCCTGCAAGCCCAGGAACTGGGAGGCTGAAGATGGAGAATTACAAGTTCGAGGCCACCCTCAGCAACTTAGCTAAAGCCTGTCTGAAAATAAAAAATAAAATGACTGGGCCATAGCTTAGTAGTAGAGCACCCTAGGTTCAATCCCCAAACCAAAAGAAAAAGAGAGAAAAAAAAAGTATGGAGAGGTTGCAATTCATAGTGAATATTCTCCAGAAAACGTGTTGTATAGACATGATCTTATTGGAAAAAATGTCACTCCATGATGACAGAGAGGAGATAGATGGAGAGGATGGAGACGAAGGTGGGTGCAGGCATTAGGCTGGCCTGGATGTGTCCACAGTGAAAGGAGCCAGACTGATTCACTGGCTGGTCAAAATTCACTCACAAATTATGTGTCCACTAATTGCAGCCACAGAGTGCCTTTTTCTGTCAGCTGTTCATCTCGATGCCAGCAAAGCTGGGTGACCTTCAGTTCCAGGATTAGCACCTCCCTTGGAACTGAAGCTCTGAAGCCGAGAGGCACCTGGTGTCACTCCACTTCGTGGACTTTCCACCCAGGGCTTTTAAAGCCAGATATGTCTTGGTTCAAATCCTGGCTCCAATGTGTGTGTCTGAGCCAAGAATTCAATACTATGGGGCTCGGGCTCCCTTACCTGTAGAAACACATGTGTCCAGTGGGAAAAGTAAAGATTCAGGAGTGAGGATCCATGCAGCCTGGCGTGCAAGGTCTCTTGTGTTAGCTGGTACATGCTGAGCACCCTGTGGGTGTTTGCTTCCCCAGGTGGCTGTCTTATGTATTAATGAGAGTGTTAGAGTAAAGGGACAATGGAAGGCCCAGATCTTCAGGACACAGTGATTGATACCAGACATGACAACATCAATTCCATTTGGTCTTCACAACTCAACCTGGAAGTTATCAAAGAAATACCTATTTTATTTTCTCTTTCTCTGAGAGGCAATCGATGTCAAGGAAGACACTCTCGGTGACCCAATCCCTGTATGATTCTTTTTGAAATTATGATATTTATTTCTTAAAAGGTAACAGGTATGATTTTTGGTTTGCTTCTTCCTTCCGTGAAGCCCCTGCCGTTGCTGTGTAAGTACTTTTCCCATCATGCTGGGTTCATGTCTGACACTGGAGACTGTGGTCTTCCTCCTCACGGTGCCGCTTCCTCTGATTTCTCCCTCTTGACCTCTTCCCCACCACCCAGAGATCCACCTTATGTGCTAAGCTTCCCAGGTGTCATCACTCCCTCTGTCCTCCCCTGGTTGGGAATGGTGATATTCACTGTCGACTCAACCATTGATATCTGATGGTCAGAACACACAAGACAATGGGACAGAAATAGGCCACGTGGACCTGGTCTCAGCCCTCACCCAGCCAGAGGCCCAGCTCACAGCATGCATGTCTGCACTGACATGTTCCCACTTACTACATGTGGCCTGAGCTTGATGACTGAGCCTCACAATGAGCCAGGCCTAACCAAGGTGACTGTGCACCCATCAGGGTGGCCCTCCTCCTCTTCCTGAGAGGCTTATCTGCTAGTGGTAACCCAAGCCCTTGTGCTTCCATTCATTTACTGACTAGGTGCATCGAGGGCCCACTGAGTGCTGGGTTTTCAAAATGAAGCCTTGGGTTTGTCCAGACAGGATGAGTTACAATCAGCCACCTCCAGAGATACATAAAGGCTCTATTGCAGCTAGACATGGGAGCAAGACCATCTGCCATGCATTTGATTTTTGCCAGGTAAAGGGTGTATTATGGTCTAGATATGAGGTGTCCCCCAAAAGCTCATGTGTGAGACAATGCAAGAACTTTCAGAGGTGAACTGATCAGATTATGATAGATGTAACTTCATCAGTGCAGTAATTCACTGATAGGAATTAACTGGGGGTAACTATAGGCAGGTAGGGTGTGGCTAGAGGAGGTGGGACATTGGGAGTGTGCCTTTGGGGTATATATTTTGTCTCTGGTGAGTGGAACTCTGCTTCCTGATTGCCAGGTCCCGAGCTGCTTTCCTCTGCCACTTTTCCGCCACGATATTCTGCTTCACCATAGGCCCAGAGCTATGGAGCTAGTGGTCTGTGGACAGGGACCTCTAAAACCCTGAGCCAAAATAAAAATTTCCCTCCTCTAAAATTGTTCTTGTCAGGTCTTTTGGTCACAGTTGTGGAAAAACTGACAAAAACAAGGTGTGTTTGTGTGTGTGTGTGTGGACTATGGGGGAGATGGAGGAAGGTAAGGAACCACAGAAGAGGTTTAAGAAAGCCCTGGCATTGTAGCCCTCAAATTCCCTTAGAGACTGGGACTGGTGGCCTCCTCCCCTGCTGCTATCCTCAACCCTCATTTGAAGGGTACAAGCTTCCACATTGTGTTTACGCTTCTCTTTTTGTTCCTCCTTCCATAGCCCCTTCTCCACTGGGCAGCAGAGGGTAAGAAGGCCTCTCTAATAACCAACTGCAATCATTTCACCTCCAGTGGCCTCCCATGCTCCGGGTCAATAAGCTCCATCTACTCTCCTAGGCCAACGTGGTCTTATATGACCTCCTTCTGGCTCAAGTGTGGATAATCCTCTTCACTTAAGATGACCCTGCACACAGGGCCCCTCACCCTTCCGCAAGCCTGCCCAGCTCAGATGTGCCTGAGGATTTGGCCTGGATCTTGCACTTGCCTCCAAGACCCTTTCCAAGGCTGTTCAAAGATGGTCCTCAAGGTTGCTCCTGGTTTCAGCTCAAAGATCATTTCCTCAACTTGCCTTTTATTAGCATTACACTCATGATGACTGTAAACACTCTCCCCACGGTTCCCCTCTGGATACTGTCTTGCTTTATTATTGTCTGAGTACCAATAATTCTATGACATTACCTGCTTGCTTGATTTCTATCTTGCAGGAAACAGCCCTCCTCGACTCCTGGGCTGCTGTACCCTCGGTGTGCACAGGGCACAGCACTCAGAAATATTTGTTGAATGAACTGAAGGTTGAAATGCAGCAAAGTCCTAAAGAAGATCTAGGATTCAGGAGCTCCAGGTTGATAAAGGACATAATTATAGCCAAGAACCAGACACCTGGAGGGAAGTGGGTAATACTTTGGAACAAATAGGACACTGAATACTTCAACAGCTCATTTCATGTAAATTTCAAAACCTAACCTAACACAGCATCACAAAATCTCCATGTTTGTGTAAAGAAATTGACACCAAGGAAGGTGGCCACAGTGTCCTAAGGCCACCCAGGTAATAAAGAGCTGGGTGGCTAAACAACAGAATAGACTGAGCTACAAGTCCCTTGACTAGTGAGGGGAAGGGACGGTGAAGGTCTCAGAAGATGGGAGGGGAAGTCGTGCTGCAGATTTGCAGGGCCCACTGGGAGCAAAGTAAGCAGAAGGACAGGGGAAGAGCTATGGTGTTGAGGGTTTTGGTAGCTGCCTCCAACCATGATGCAAAATGAACTGAAAGTTGGAACTTCATACCAACGTAGACGTCAATCATCACAAAGGGACAGCATTTGGGGGGCATGAATTAATCATGAACTTTTTACTGTTTTCAAACAAACATCCTATATACATGTCTCCACGTAGGCTGCACAACACCTCCCTGGCCGTGACCAGACAATGGTTCATTCAACCATTCAGCAAATATCACTGTGTACTAAAGGCCCAGTGTGTGTCAGCAACTGGATGGGGGCTAGGGAATATGCATGAGTAAGGAGGCAGGGAGAGACCTCAGCAGGCTGTCATCACACTGCACCAAGAGAGGCATGAGGGAACTTGAGAAGGATTGCCCCAGGATCATGCAGGCGGCCTAGTGGTTCCTTCAGAGGCAGAGGGATATAGAGATGGCCCTACAGGACCTGTGCCCTATGGAAGCTGAGCAGGTGTAAAACTTAGCATCCACTTACCCTGACATTTTTAACCATATATGAAACTTCATTGGACCTTTGGAGAATCAAAGACGAATGGTTCATTAAACAGCTGTAATTAACCTTACAGTTCATGGGCCGGCCCAGCACTATGGAGCTGGCTGAGTCGGGAGGGAAGAGATGAGGACAGTTTGGACTTTCTAAGTTCTACTCCTCAAGGTCACACCTGGACCAGGCCTCAGGCCTCCTGGGATTAGCACCTTCCTCCAGCCACCTACAGCTGCCACTCTTTCACCATGTGAACCCCTGGAGGCTCAGGCTTCCCTTAGGCCCTGTGGGCCAGGGAGGGGGAGTCCGCTAAACAAGAGAGAGAGAGAGAGGAAGGGAGGAAAAGCACCTCGGATGAGCCCATCTCTCTACTCCATCTTTCCCTCTTCCTGTTGCTCACTCTCCCCCAACTCAACAAAGAGAGGACAGAGTTGGAATAAGAGAGCAGAACCTCATATTTTCCCAATAGACATTGAAGCGGTCCACATGGAAGCTGGCAGCTGCTGGTAGGGGGTGCTATCCATCCCCCAGGACACCTGCCACATGCCAGAATCAAGAGGGCTCTACCAGGCTGTGGTTCCCCGTGGTTCTACACATGCCTCTGCAAGGATGGTGCTTCACCCCACTCCTCAGAGGGGCCACTGAGGCTCAAGTTGTCCTCATGCACCCAGGTACACAGAGAGACAGAGTCATGAACCACTATCTCTGGAGGCCCAGCCATCTCTCCTATCCTGAACCCCTTCATAAGTGGCATCCCTGCTTCCTCCGTTCTCCAGCCAGAAGCCAGAGGATCTACTGATATGAACATCAAATCATTCAGTTCCATAGTTGCAAACTCCCATCGGCTTAATATCACCTTCTAAATAAAATCAAGATCCTCCAAAGATGTGCAAACGGCCAACAAGTAGAGGACAAGAGACTCAGCCTCAGGAGTCATTAGGGAAATACACACTGAAAGCACACTGAGAAACATGATGAAAGAGTAGGCCAAAGACTGTAGCAGACATCTCAGCAAAGATGGACACAGATGGCAAATGAGTATGAGACAAGACGTTCCACGCCACAGGACATCAGAGAAAGGCAAATTAAAATAACAATGGCCTACTACCACACACCCATGAGAACCTCCAATCCAGAACATGGACAACACCAGAGCTGGAGAGAATGTACAACGACAGGAATTCCACTCATTCGTTATGGGAATTCAAAAGGGTGCAGCCATTTTGAAAGAGCTCGGTGCTCCTGCAAAACCAAAGCTACTTTCACAAGATCCAGCCATTGCACTCCTTGGCATCTACTCAAACAAGCTGAAAACTTATGTCCACACAAAAGCCTGCACCCATGTAATTTCAGCAACTTGTTCCTAATTATGGAAACAACAGGTATGCCCTTGAGCAGGTGGAGGAATAGTTGTCCTATATCTGGACCATGGAATATTAGCTAGGGCTAAAGAACAAATGGGCCAGAAGTCTATGAAGACACAGGGAAGAATCCCAACGGTCTATTACTAAGGGAAAGAAACATGACTGACCATAGGACAGCCTGTGAAAGGCAAACCTGTGGAGACAAGCAAAGGCCTGGTGGCTGCCTGGGGTCTGGGGTAGGGAGCCATGGACAGGCAGAGCACAGAGGATTTTCAGGGCAGTGAAAATACTCTGGAATATACTGCAATGGTGGGTGTACATCATTATACATCTGTGAAAACTCATAATATGTAAGAAACTAAGAATGAACCCTAAGGGAAAGTATGCACTTTGGGTGAGAACAGAATGCCAAGGGAGGTTCATCAATTGTAACACATGTACTGCTCTGGCGGGGTATCCGTAGCTGGGGGCTGTGCTTCTGTGGGATCAGAGTGTACGTGGAGAATCTCTGTGCCTTCCACTGTATTTTGATATAAACCTAAAACTGCTCTGAAAAAGAGTCTATCAACACACATACACACACACACATACACGTGCACACACACAAACACGTATACAGTGAGATATTACCTCATACCCACTAGGATAGCTATAATTTTTTAAAAATGTATAAAAAAGCAAGTGTTGACAAGCAGGTAGGGAAGTTAGAGCCCTGTAATGTAAAATGGAGCCATCAATGTGGAAAATAGTTTGAAGGCTCCTCAGTGAATTAAACAGAATTGCCACATGACTCAGCAATCCCAATCCGGGTTATACGCCCAAGAAAAGTGGAAACCATTGTTCAAACAAAACTTGCACATAGAAGCCCACAGCAGTATTATTCATAACAGAAAAATGTGGAAATGAATTACCAGACACCAATGGATGAATCAATAAAATGAAGTGTGGTATGTCCACACAAGGGAATAGATTCAACTAGATAAAGGAATGAAGTTCTGAATTGCGCTACAACCCACAGGAACCTTGCAACAGTAGGCTAAGTGAACATAGCCATAAACAAAGAACAGGTGTTGCAGGATTCCCTTTATATAAGAAATATCCAGATCAAAGCAAATCCAGAGAGAGAAAAAAAGAAAAAGAAAAAGGCAAATCAGTGGCTGCTACAGGCTGGGGGAGACAGGGAAGTGGGGTGTGACTGCTGATGGATGTGGAGCTCCTTCAGAGGCGATGGAAATGTTCTGGGGCCACAACAGCACAATACAGTAGGTGCTGAAAGCCACTGAATTGCTCACTTCAAATGGATAAGATGATGCATTGTGTGTTAGGTGCAGCTTATTGCCACCACAAGAAACACAAAGAAAACCAAATCAAGCCCTGCATCCTGCCCTCTTCTGCAATGTCCCTTCTGGAACAAGTTGACGTCACAGCCCATGGGGGCCCCACAAGTAGCTTCTGGCTGAAGGTCCCCCCTGTAATTACTTGGGTGCACACTTCTCTACCTCTGTGTGTTCTTTATTTCTCCCTTACTGCAGGTCTCCATCCACTGGAACAAAGCTGGCTTCTCTTGTTCACTGGTTAGAATTGCTGGAGCAGGTGGAGGAATAAATTTCCTATATTGCATAATGAAATATTGGTGGCATGTTTGTATCGAAAATATCAAATATTTCTGTCTGAAATTCAAATTTAACTGAGTCTTCTATACTTTATCTGTCATCTCTGTCACCACTGCATCCCAAAAGCTCAGAGTAGGTGCAGAATAAATATCTGCAGAAAATTGAACTAATAAATAATAGTTAGTCCAACATCCATGAGCTCACCATGAAGAATCAGTCATTCATTTTTTTTTTTCTCTGTGGCCCTGTAATATTGTGCTGAGGAAGTGAAAAGAGAGGGCAGAGTGAGGTGGGCAGACAGCCTGATCTCAATGGGCTTTTACATGATTAATTCAACCATACCCAGGACTTGATGAGGCACATATTGTTATCCTCATCCCCATTTTACAGGTGAGGCACAGACAGGTTGAGCAACTTGCCTGAGGGTCACAAAGCTAAATCAGTAGCAAAACTTGGTTAGAAGCAAGGAAGCCTGGCTGTGTTCCCCAACTCCTCACCACTGTCAGGCATCTCCAGGTAAGCACTGTCGGGGGGAAGAGGATGAGTCTCACCTAGTCACCACCCTGGCACCTAGCCAAGCTAGGCTAGTGAGACTAGACATCAGTTCTTGAACAGGGCTGAATTACATAGGGAAAAGGCCTTGAGTGTTGGATAATGCATATTCAAATAAGGTTAACCATTTCATTTGAATAGAGGATCACCTTTGCAAACTGCTTTTGCATCTTCTGGCCTCTGGCCCAGGAGTCCCTCCCATCCATACCTAGCTGCTACTCCTTACTGGGAGCCTGCTTGGGCAACCCTACAGGGCAGAAGACTAGGTAGCACTTGGCAACCTGTAGCGACTGTAAAGATATCAGCTGGTCAGAGTGATCCATACTAAAGTGTGAAGCGGTTGAAAAGGAGCTGGGAGGGACAAGTGTTTTAAAGCAGAACAGAATTAATCCTGTTTGTGGCTGCCTCTGACACCACTGCCGTTCTTTCTGAAGTGTGGGGTCATCACAGGAACTCCCCATCAGCCTGTCCACCTCCCCCATGCTCTCACCTTCTCCTCTACATCTCACAACTAAATTGCTGGAGTTCCTCCAGGTCAAAATGGAAAAAGAACACTGCTCTAGAATTAGACGTGAGTGTAAAACCCCTCTGCTTTCTAGCTTTTGGACTAGAGCCAGGTAACTCAATGTCTCCTGAGCCTATAGGTCACCATCTTTAAACTGTCCAGAATAGTTAGATGGGTCTGGCCGAGTCCTGGTAGGAGCAGGTGACGGTGAGCTGCCTATGTGGTCCCTTTCTTCTGCTGGTCCCTCTGACCTCTGCTCCCCACCCTCCCCACACACACCACTGGCCTCTGGGCAGAGATCAGAAACACCCTCCTGACTGGGTTCCGAGAACATTTTCTGATAGGTGTTTCTTTCCAAAGATTCTCTTGTTTGAATAAGTCTTGGAATCTCTAAGCTGGGTATGGTTAATCGCTGATCCAACAGGACCTCTCAGGGACTTCAACAGGGTCCCATTTGATGGTGACCTCCAAGGTGGAACATACTTTTTTGTCATGTTAAGAGTGTGCTCTTATTTAAATTATATTTAAATGTCTTGAGGCCAGCTGGTGATGCTAAGGCACTGCATGCTTTAGGATTAACATGACTAAGAAGGCCTCCTAGCCACACCCCTTTTTCAGATAATTGACAAGATGATATCAAACTGATGCATGAGATCTGATCACAACCTCTTGACCAAAAGTAAACAGGACCCTCATTGAAATGCATTTCAATAGTTCCCTGTTAAAAGATAGATGCATTCAGGAGGAAGACCTAACAGTTTGGGAGACATTTTTGACCATGTGCAAAATGGCACGGGCAGGCACACTAGGAAACTGCAACACAATCAAGATCATTACTACATAGCATGTAAATATGCAAATTCCTGACCTACCACCATCTAAATGTGGTTCCCCCTTTGACTTCCTCGCCATTGCATGAGGTGGTCACTTGGCTGCTGCTACTCTGGCTATAGGGTGACCACCTTGCTATGATAATCAATGCAGTAAATGATTCTTTCTAAGCCTCTTTGATGTCCATGCTTGATTTCTATCCTACAAGAGCTAAAGAACCTGCTGAGCCAGTGACACTGTGTCCCTGGATGAAGCCAGGTCCTTCCTGCACATAGTAAACTTGCCTCCTGACTCAGCTTGCAGGCTGTGGGGCAGAGGCTCTAGCAGGAAAGCCCTGGGCCTGAACCAATCAGTGAGGATTCAGTAAGAATTCTGAATGGGAGCATGACTCAGGGAAACCAGGAAGGAACATCAGGTTCTTTGCTTTGTAGCCCACACTGAGCTCAGGCTTTGTCCCTCTCCCACCCCCGACACCATCCTTCCTTTACATTCTCTCTTGAGTCTCTCCTGCATTCTGCTGTCCTGTGGAGTAGATGGATGGATGGACAGAGGATATAATGTAAGGACAATCGTCCTGATCAAGGAGTTATCACTCCATACCTGGACCCCAGATCTTCCGTGAGCACACCACACACCCTCTGGACCTGAGTTTCTTTGATTGTAAATGGAAACTCAGGTTAGACTAGAGCTGAGCAGGTGGCATGTATGAGCATACAGGACACTGGGGGTCCATGACAGGCCAGGGAATCACTGCCTTGTCTAAAAGGACACAACCCTAAGCCCCAGGGACTTTGGTCCTTAGCCAAGTAGGGGCTGCCAGAGCCACTTCCCCAAAAAAGGCCGAAATCCCATTTGCTAAGCAGACATCTACTGACTTCAACTTTTGGAAGTGAATTTAGTACCTGTTGGAAAACTCTGTAGTCTAGAACATCCTGTCTGTGGGGCATGTTGGTCCCATGACCTGTCAGATCCTGAGCTGTGCACCCAATCATTCTGAGCTAATATGTATTCAAGTTTCCCTGTACCAGGACTCAGGCCATGTCCTTTACCACACATCATCTTATTCAGTATCCCAGTAATCCTGGACATAGTCACCATTACTGTCCCTATTTCCAGGCTGAGGAAAGAGGCTCAGGAAGGCTAAGTAATATAACCAGGGTCAGAGAATAGAGTTAGAGCCCAGGTTCGGATCCAGGCTGGCCTGATGCTTGATTACATGAAATGAGACCATACGCTCTGCTGCAGCTTCCCATACAGACTTGAAGAACTCTCAGGTTCAAAAAGCCAGTTCTCCTATCTGAGAGTGCCTTGCAGAAGGAGGCTAGAGACCCTGAAGACCTTACGTCCATGAATGTCATGCGTCCGTCAAGTCCCTTTCATGTTATGTGTCCTCTGTGCAGGCTCCCAGTCCACCCACAACAGCCCAGTAAGGGGTCCTGCTCCTATTTTACTGCTGGGGACTCAGGTACAAACCAGTCATGATGACCTAGGACTCACTGCTACCTATTGGTGAGCAGATTCCCCAATTCAGGTCTATACAGCTGAACAGTCCATGACAGAAAGCTGCAGTACTGGAGTGAGGCCACCAGCCATGCACTGCAAAGCAGCAGGGTCACACAAGCTGTGCCCACACCAGCAAAAGGCATCCCAAAAGATGCAAGGAGCAGAGAGCGGAGCACATGTGGCCACTTGAGGCTGGTTATTAATGGGCATGACTAGGTCCTCTAGGTCCCACCTCTTAACCTTCCTCCCCCTCCATCCTCTGCACTTCGCCATGCTGCTCCTCTTGGCCCATCCCATGACTGGCCCGGTGGGCTGCTGCCGATGCCTAGCCCTCCTCCCTGCAGGCTTTGCCATGAGGGAAGTTTGTTCTCAGTCCCAAGTGCTACTTATCTAATGAGGCCGCAGTTATAGTAATTATATTTAAATGTCTCCACTTATACAATAAATTTGCCGGCACAGCCCTGCCATCAGCTCTGCTCTCTAGCTCCTCTCACAGCCGCTGGGTCCTCAGAGGAATTCCCAGCAGATCTGCCAGTCTCGAAATAGCAGGCTCCAGGCTCCAAGACGCACCTGCCTGGTTAGCCTAAAGGTCGGTTAGTTTGCATAGCAGATGTTCTATCCAGGTCAACAGCACACTTGGGAGAAAGAGGGAGCTCTCAGGGAAGGGACAGCAGAGGGTCAGACACTCTCAGCTGCACACATGCTGTACTACTGACCACCTGGGTGACATGGTGCCACCCTCTAGCCTCTGAGAGCGTCTATCCTACTAGATTAGGCATCGCACCTAGGCCAGTATTAGAAGAACCAGATCTTTCTGGGTCCCACATGTCTCCTTGGGCATGGGTATCTCATGCAGTTTATTGAGCACATATTGTATGCCAATAATAGCCTGAGCCCTGAGCATTCACTGAGGAAAGAGAATAGTCCATCTCTGCAGTTGGAGAACAGAAAGAAGAAAAAGGCTCTTCTCCTTAAGACCTTGGCTTGAACCACTTCACTGCTGCTTAGCAGATATGACATTAGGCAGATGGTGGCCCTTCACTTATATCCACAAAATGAGAATAACATGTCTGGTGATTCAAATAATACACAAAATCCCTAACATAGTTGTGGGTTTCAGTCTCCAAACTGGTACCACTTTTCAGTTGATGTCCAACAAATAGGACAACAGGGTCATGATCCTGATCCTTGGGCTCCCCTGGAGAGGAACTTACGCCACGTGTTTTCCTGTGTATGGGCCTCAGTTTACCAATCTGAGCAAGGAAGGGGCATCTCTGCTTCCTGCAAAGGACATGGGCTTGGGGTTAGACTTAGATGAAAAGCTGGCACTGCCAGGGAGCATGGCACCTCCGAGGGCTGCTCTCACCATCTTCCCACTGAACCCTCAGCCCTGGCCACACCCTTGGTCATGTGTCTATGGAGAAAACACATTGGCAAGAATGTGGCAAGAGACACTGCATTTGGAGTGGACAGGAGGGGAAAGGAATGGAGGGAGAAGCTTGCCAGCTCCACAGCCTCCCAGGACACCCCAGGAGAGACAGCATGAGTAGCATCCAGCTTGCACCCAGGCTCCATCTGACCTACTGCATCCCTGGGGCACAGGTAGGATGGGTGTGAAGAAGGGACAGAGCACAGTCAGTAGGCTCTGTCCTCTCTCCCAGCATCAACACAGCCCTTAGAGGCCATTAGTGATGCCCAGCAGACCTCAGTCCATGAATGCATTCACTTATTTGTTTAAACTTCACAGCAATTTTGTGCATGACAACAATGATTAAAGGTGGGAAAACAGGCCCATAGCTGGAAAGGAACCTGCCCAATAGCAGGTAGAGAGGTGATGTGTAGAAGGCAGACCTCCAATCTGTCCACTTTACTTCACGTGTACACACCTCACTCGGGGCTGCAGTGTGGTCTTGCTCTCCCTGTCCAGAGAATAGTCCATGGCTCTGCAGAGCAGGAGACCTGTTTGGTTTCCTTCCCTCTAGACGCCCCCTCAGGTAGCTCCTATTCTGCTTGAAAAGACACTCATGCTCCTAGGCATTTATTCACAGGACAGATGTGGCTCATTCGCTCACATAACTAGAGAATTCAAGGAGGCAAGCTAATCATATGTCAAAATAGGTTTTCTTGACTACTTTGCCCAAAGCCTCCGTTGGCACGTGCCCAGGCCAAAGGTGCTGTCTTAGGCTGTGGGTCCCTGCAATCCACCCCTGACCTGGTCCTTAGCTCTGTCATCCAGCTACTTTAGCAGGTTCAGACTCCAAGCCCATTTGGGATCCTCCATGCAGTGGGCTCTGTGAGAGGTGAAGTGTCTCACAGTTTCCTGGAGCCAGGTGGCCAGGTGCAAAAACTCCCCACAACGTGGAGGAACTTTAAAAGCAGTACTCCAGGTGAAAAAGGACAGACACAGGGCCACACGCTGTATGATTCCATTTATGTGAAATTTTCGGAATGGGTCATCCCACACAGACAGCCCAGTTTGTGGATTCCTGGGACTGTGATGGGCAGGGATGGGTGGGGAGTGGTTGCTTCATGGTGTGAGCTCTTGGTGGGGGTGAAGGAAGTGACATTGAGACAGTGGAGGTAGTTGCACAACATGGAGAATGTGCTGAGTGTCAACAAGCTGGACACTGTAAAATGGCTAATGTTATGAGTTTTACCTCAGTTAAAAAACATACCATCTCCAATAACTTGCGTTATGCTGCATACATATCCAAGGCTCAGTGGAAATAATTAAATTATTATAGATTCCAAAACTAATTAGCCGTTGTTATTTCAGTTTGTGTCTTGGCTCTGGTTTCCTATCCCTCCTTGGGTTGTACATCTTAAGTTAGACTCCACAGATCAGTTGTCTTCCCAGGGACAGAGCTCAGGTATGAAGCCGAGTTCATGTCTCTGCAGCCCCTTCCTCTGGAGACCACCCTTGTTCAGGTCATCAGCCTCGGAGGAGGAGGCATAGCCACCCTTGCCCATCACAGCCCTGGGTGCCTGGAAGAGAGGACACTTAGTCTCTGGGAGCTGCCTGGCCAGCCAGGGCAGTTACTCTCTGCCCTGGCCACTGGCCCTATCCTTACAGCCTAAGGAAACGCACTGCAGCCTTGGCCTAGGCACACATCCTTGGTGAGGGCAGTGGGAGCTCTCCTGGAGGTGAACTTGGGTTGCCTCCTCTCCCTCTAACTCCCCAGAATGCAGCCCCCAAAGGAGGCCACAGCTCTATAGCTCCTCTTCAATTCAAGGACTGTGTGACCTTGAGTGAGCTGCTTCACACCTGCTGTGAACCTAGCCACCCAAAGAGGGGTCAGGGCCAGTGTTAGGGATCCCAAAGCATGGTGTCTGACACCAAGTGGGGCTCCTTCAGACTGCACAAGTAAAAGGACCCAAGGGGAGAGGAAGTGCCAACTGGATTTTCAAGAGGCTCAGAATATTTCTATAGCTAAAAGGATGCTATTAAAAATAGCATCATTCCAGGGACGATTTCATACTAAATTGGCTCAATTTACAAGTCAAAGTCTTATTTCCTTCCCTTCCTTTTCCTGTAGGTCTCTGGAATCAGGTGCACAGGGCAAGGCAGGGTGAGCTACAGGTTTTCATACAAATCAGCCACATTCAGAGTGCCTGGAGGGAGGGTCAGCTCATCAAGCTGCAGACCCAATCCCAGGGTGCCCATTTTGATTTGGATAGAATACAAATAGAAGCTCCTGTGAGGGGGGACAGGAGGTTGGGTAGGGAGCAGGAAATGGTGAAGAGCCCCAGAGTGAGGGCTGTTCATTACTTTTAAGGCAGCATGCCCAGGCAACTCTTTGAAGCCTATGATGAAAAGATGTTTGTAGCCTCCACTGGGACATCACAGGTGAGACCATAAGAGAAGATAGTAAATGCTTTGTCTTTCATGTGTTTGTCTCCAATTCCATGTGTCTCCACCCCAGACTCTTTCTTCTAATACAGAGTCTGGTATCTTCTTTGACAGACTAGCAGAAGACACTAGGAGGAGAGCACATGTTCCTTAGCTAGACTCGAATCCAGACCTCGGGAACGCTAGAGCAGGGCTCATTCTACCACAATACTGGCTTGTGTGTATTTAGCTTCAGTCTCATTACAAATAAAATCACAGCAGGAATAATAACAACACTAATGGATTTTTAGGCCTCCACTTGAGGGCCACTGCTGCATAGCATCATTTTAATTACTCTGCATGCCCTCCTTTTCCTGGGACACTGCCAGTCAAGGTCTAGTGCCCAGGCTGAAATGTGAAATGAACCCCTATTTGTTCTCAGAAGTCTCTTGGTTTGCATGACACATTATATGATCGTCCTACCACTACAACCCAGCAAGATATGCCTTATCAGCACCTTTTACAACCAAACACTTCACGCTGTGATAATTATTTCAGCTCAGAGGCAGAGCAGTGTTCAAGTCTAGCCCTGGGAATGGAGAATGGAGCCTGTGCTGGCTCCTCTCTACCAACCATTCTTCTTCATTAAGTGGATTTTAGTTGCCATCCCTCCAGCCTCACAGTAGAGCAGAGGCATCCCTGAGGATGCTCTGAAAGGGATGCGGAGCCAAAGGGCTGGAGCTGGTGGTTCTACCTCCTCTGTCCCCAGGCCAAGCCCCTTCTATGGATTCATAGATGGCAGAAGGGTCTCTGCAAGAGTTCCTTTGGAAGCCAGGCTCAGTGGCACATGCCATAATCCCAGCGAGGCTGAGACAGGAGAATCACAAGAATGGCCTGTGTAACATAGAAAGACCCTGTCTTAAAGTAAAATCAAACAGGCTGGTGGTAGAGTGTTTGCCTAGCACATGGGCGGGCTTGCATCCCCAGCATCATAAAAGAAAAAAAATATAAATAAATAAGAGTTCCTCTGGGAGCCCAATGTTAGAACACTGAATGAAAGGAGCTTACTTCTGTATTACCAGGGCCTGGAAAGATGCCTGTTGAATGAAAGAGTGAACTGTCCTCACCACCTGATGAGCCCCGGCTGATGAATACTTTACAAATGAATGACACAGGTTCCTGCTGATCAATTAAACTCCTGTCAGAATTCATGACCTTTCATGTCACATCTATCCAACTCCAATTTCAAACCCATCATTACAGGAGGAATCCTTGAACTTACTTGGCCTTAGGGAAAAGTACACCCTTTGAAAGGTCAAGGTCATAAAGAGGAACCATCTCCTCAAAAGACCAGGCATCATGGAACCACCATATGACCCAGCTCTACCACTCCTCAGTATTTATCCTGAAGAATTAAAGTTATCATACTACAGTGACACATGCACACCCATGTTTATAGCAGTACAACTCACAATAGCAGAACTTCAACAGAGGAATTGATAAAGAAAATGTGGTACATATGCACAAAGGAATTGTATTAAAACTCCTTATGAACTCCTTATAAAGTATAAAGAAAAATGGAGTTGTATCATTTGCAGGAAAATGGATGACTTGAGACCATTATGTTAAGTAAGCCAAACGCAGAAGGTTAAGTATTATGTTTTATCTCATACATGTAAGCTAGAGAGGAAGAAGGAAAAGAAAAGTGTGGGGGTATCTCATGAAAATTGAAGAGAGATCAGTAGAGTAGATGGAAGGGAACAGGTAGAGGGAGAGGGGAGGAAGGGGAAGTGCTGGAGAACCACATTGACCAGATTATATTGTTATATTATATGCATGTATGAATACGTAACAGCGAATCCTCCCAATATGTACAACTATAATTCGGTAATAAAAACTATGAGAAAACATACAGAAGGCCCATCAATGTATATCATCATCTTTTGGAACCATATAGCAAACCATATGCTTTTTATTTCGTCTTCAAAGTTAGTCTCTGATTGGCAAGCATTGTCTGTTCTCTCAAACTTATGTACATCATTAGAGTTTATCTGGTGTATAGATAATTCCTCACTATTTTATTCATATCTCTTCCCCAAAGCTCCTGAAGAGTACTCATCACTGTGTAAAAATCAAAAACTATCAGCTAGGTGATGGATGTTTGGGGTGAGGAGTTCGCTTCAGAACCTGGGTTTCGGAGGTCTTGGAAGCAAGCAACTCTAGACTGGGATTCTGTCTGAGATCCTAGAGAAGCCTAGCTTCCTACCCCAGCTTAGATACTCTAGCTCAGATGGTGCTACATTTTTGCCCTTCAAATGTTCATGTGTTGGAAACTAAATCCCCAAATTCATATGTCTTTGGTATTTGGAGGTGAAGCCTTTGAAAATTAATTAGGATTAGATATAGCCATGAGGTTATGTAGCCCCATGGTGGGATGAGTAGGTTTATAAGGACAGGAAGAGAGATCCAAGTTTGCCTGCTCCCTGTGTTGCACTTTAGGATCCCTCTGCCATGTTACAATACAACCAGAGGGCTTTTGATGGTCCAGTGCCTTGATATTGGCCCGCCCAGGCTCCAGAACCATGAGTCAAATTAGCTTCTAAGGTTTATAATTTATTCCATCTATGTTATTTGTTAGAGCAACATAGAATGGACAAAGACATGTAGGGTGGTGGACATTGAGTGACCAAGCCCAACCAATAGAAGACAAAAATATCTGCCACTTATCCCAGGCCTATTGGAGTAGCTTGCTACCAAACTTCCATTCTGAAATGGCTGGGGTAGGATGCAGTGTTCAGAATGAGCTTAGGGATCACAGACCCTGTGCTGGATCTGAAGCCTGGTCATTCCCACAAGGATAATGCCCCAGTGTGTCCCCCAGTTGATCTCAGCCTCACCCGCCACCCACTACTGCTGGAAGGAAGTGGGAAGAAGGGAAGGAGAGGAGGAGGACTGGGAGAGATCACTCAGGGAAAAGTAGGTCAGACTCCTACTCTCTGGCAGCACCCGAGTGTGGAAGGAGCTGCTGGTGCAAGCTGAGGGATCCCCAGTTTCTTTACAGGCATTGCCCAGCCTTCACATAAGCCCATCAAGGCAGGGAACCACACCAAGGCAGCCCTCGAACTGCCCACAGCCTCTCTCCACTCCGATGAGGAGTGAGCTAGTCCCCTAGTCTGCATCAACGCCACTCCTGTGCTCTAATACACGTGTACACAGTTCATGTTTCAACCAGCCTGAGTTCTGAGACGGATTAGCTCAGAGCAGGAGTTGAAAACACTGAGAGACTATTTGCAATCTGTTTCCTAAAGTTTGGTGACTTTGTAGAAACTGAACCATCAACCATTTCAAGACCTCTGATAGACCTGCCCAGGGCAATGTGCATATATTTTCAAAAGGGAACAACATGTTTTCATATAAAATATATTGGGTTTTATGACCAAAAAGGCTTCCACATTCAACCAAAAATGGGACACCTCAGATTCAGAGGTCGCAATCGCAGCTCTTCCCTCAGCATATGGCTCTCTGTACTCTGCAGGACCCCCTCAAGCAGCTCTAGGGTGATGCAGCTCTACCCTCCTGCTGATGGAATTCTTACGTGGCTTGTCCCCTGTCCTGATAGTCCATGCCACACTTTTCATGGAGAGCTCTCTGTCAGCTCTGTAGCCTGTGCAAGTCACTGAAACTTCCTGAGCCTTGGTGGCCTATTCTGCAGTTCCTGCCCCACAGCTAAGGACAGAGGGTTGTAGCTATGTGACCCATGGCAGGCACACGAGAGGCACATGGTAATGTGTTGATCTTCTTCCACTGACAGCCACAGCTTGAAAAGAACCCATTTGTTCACCAACCCAAGCTCGGAGCCCAGTGTCAGTCTCATGGACCATCCTGCATCTGCGTTCTTCACCTTTGACAAAGGGGAGTAAAATGGCCTTCAACCTTGGCCAACTGGGAAACAGGACCTGGGGTGAGCTCTTCTGTTTAAATTCTTCCTCCAGAGTTCCTCTCTCCTGAGCCAGGTGACATGTTACCCAGGGGCAAGAAGTATCACCCTGGACAGCACATGTTAGAAAAAAGCAGATAGCAGACTCAGCCCATCAGTTCTGGGAATCTTCAGGCTCAAGTGGATCTTCACAGGAAAAATCAGCTCAGGGAATACAGGTGTGGTTCACCTGGGCAGGTCCCACTCCCCAGAGATGCTTACACTTCTCCTACCAGTCAGGCAGCCTGTGAAGGGCTACCATTCCCTGCTGTGCTCCTGTCTGTGGTTGTGGTTGTGTGTGTGTGTAGTACAGACACCCTCCAGATAGTAGGGGTTCTTGTGTAGAAAGAACAAGGAGAAAGCTCATCTAAGGGTCAACTCCTAACTCCATGGGGACTTAGACACCTGCAGACATACAGTACCCAGACCACTCTTTCCCAGACAGACTGAAGCTTTCTTTCCCAGAAACACTGAGTATTTTTGTTATGGTACTAGGTCCTGCCAAGCAGGCACTTACTGATAAGCACTTTCTCATTTTCCCCAGGAAATAGAATGGACAGCTTCAAATAATAGTGATAAGCAAGACACACAGAGCGCTCGCCCCGGGCCATACCTGGAGCTCAGTGATTCCCTCCATCAATCACTCCACCCAGGGAGGCAGGTGCACCTGACTGAAGGTAAGGAGACCAAAGCACAAGGAGAGCAAGCCACTCACCCAAGGTCCACAGCAGGAAAGGGCAGTGCTGAATCCACTGTGGCAGTCTGTCCCCAGAGCCACTGCTCTCAGGCACTAATATTCTGCTCCTGGTGCCAGAGTGAATGGTACAGGCTAGCCTGGAATGTGCAGGAAGGTCTGTGCTTCCCAGAGTTCACACCAGACCCCTAGCCCCAACAAGACGGCATTGGGAGGTACAGCCTTTGAGAGCTAAATCAGGAGGGTGGAGCTTCCATAGATTGAATGAGTGGCCTTAGGATAAGAGACAAGAGAAATGAGATCTCTCTGCACCTAAACAGGAAGTGGGAGGAGGGCAGTCTGCAAACTAAGCTGGTCCTCACCAGACACTGAATCTGCCCACATCTTGATATTAAGCTTCTCAGCTTCCAGAACTGAGAGCCAAATGTTTGTTAAGCCGTTCTGTCTATGGTGTTTATTACAGCAGCTCAAACTGACCAGGACAAGAAAGTGCTTCATCTGATTCACTGCACAGCAACATTAAATAATGACCCCATGGGACATATTAGCAAGTGCTTCCCTCCAATTCCTCTTCCAATGCAACCTTTCACATGTCCACACAAACCCTCCCGCCTTCCACGCACATGCTCTGCCTGGTTGAAACAGCCTGGCGGTAGCCACATCTGCCCTCCTGGGAGCACTGCCCAATACTATGCATGGTATCAGAGTCACACTTCTTGGGAGGCTTTGTTCAAATGGATGGTCAAATGTTGACCCAAGAATGTAGAGCCCTTTAGACAGTAACGAGCCGGTGGCTGCTATGGAGGATGAAGGCTCTGCCCATTGTTTCATCGAGCTCCTTTGATTTCATCCTTACCATGACTTAGAAAATAGCAATTTTCATCTCTGCACTACAGATGAGCAAACTGAGAGAGAATTGAAATGGTTTCCCAGCACCAGTGGAAAGCTGGGTTTGAACCTGACCTATGCTCCAGGCAGAGTGACCCTGAAAGTGTGCCTCGTGCTACACATTCCTCTGGATCTTTTTCTGTCTGTTCCCCTCCCGCACAGAGAACCACTTTGGTATCTACCCAATGTTACATTCAAGAAAATTTCCCAGGCTTCTTCGGCGGGGGAGGGGATGATTTTTCTGGCAATGTGTGAAGACGCTTTTGGTTTTTACAACTGCATTCAGAGGGTAGAGGCCAAAGAAGTGGGCAAACACCCTGCCTCGCACAGGACAGTTCCCTTCTCAGCCACAGTGCAGAGGATAAGAAATCCTGAGAACCGGGTATACAGAGAAAATTATAGCTAATCTTGCAGTGTTTTGAGTACTTTTTACATACTCAATTAGCCAACTTTCAAAATAGTACTCTGATATTGGTGATATTATTATTCTACTGAAGAGGAGAAAATCAAAGTCTGAGAGTTTATTTCAGTTTCTCAAGGGCACAGAGATGGGACTTCAACATCAAAGTCCAGCCTCAGGTTCCACATCCTGAAGTGCTGGGTGAGGCTTCCCTCCAGACTGAATACCACACCATCAGCATTTCATTCTGTCATGGGTATGGACGGTTCTGTTGCAGCACAAGCAGAGAACAAAGGACAGAATAGACTGAGTGGTGTATGAAGCTTCCTCTGCAAAGCCAACTCAGAGAAAGCAGACGTCTTTCCAAATGGGGCTCAGAGATTTTTGGGAAGGGCTTTCAGAGGAGAGGTTGGAAAGACTAGGCTGATTTCTGCAGTTGCATAAAAGGACTGTGTCCTATGAGACACCGTGTGCATGGAAGACTGACTCTAACATAGCTCCATTGACCCCGATTCCCAGTATCTGCGCCTTTGTGTAATCCTCTCGCAATACTATAGGGATTCTGTTTTCTGCCGTGCTCGATCTCCCTTGCTGGCTCTGAGAAAAGCCAGGTACCATGTTGTGAGCTGCACTATGGAAAAAAACTGAGGGGGGCTTTCAGCCAACAGCTTGTGGCAAGTGAATTTTGCCAGCAGCCATTTGAGTGAACTTGGAAGTGGATCTCCCTCAAGAGGACTACAGCCTCACAACACCTCGATTGCAGCACAGTGAGAGACCTGGGCCAGATCACCAAGCTAAGCCACAGAACAATTCCTGACCAGAGACATGGAGATGTTTGCTGTTGTAGGCTGCTAATCTTGGGGTGATTTGCTACATGGCAGAGATAACTAATGCACTGCATATCAACGTCTTTCTATGTACTACTTTGGATCCTCTTTGCCTCATCTGGCTCCAATTCTGATCATCTTTGCAGTAATAAGTTCTTTGGGGCTCCAGCCTCCTTCATGTGGGGACTCTGATCCTACCTCACTTGTGTCTTACTCTGCACTTCTCTCACCCACCTGCCTTGCACACATGCATGTCCATTTTGCAGGGAACTTAACTTGCTCTGGAACAAATTTCGTCTGAGGGGAGAAAGGAACAGGAACAATGGGAACTGATTTCCCCTTTCCTTTCTCCTGGGGTTGATGTCCTACAATGCATTTCAACTACTTCTGAGGCACTGCTCTGTGGTAACTTCACGAGTATTGCCCAGCAGCCATAGAGGTGGCCACCTGGATGTCCCCCACCTTGGTGCTCTCTCCTGTGCTTTGTTCCCTGGCCCTCCTCCTGCTCCCTGGGATGGTGTCTCTCTCGATACACTGTACACATACTGCTTTGTCTCAGGCCCTGCCTTAGGGCAACCTGTGGGCTAGGATGGGTGCTGTCTCACCCATCCTGTGTGTGCTAGTGATGGCAACTTCCAACTCCCTGATCTCTGGCTGGGTGAATTCTGCAGTGTCTCCTTCCATTTCAAAGTTTTATAATTCCATGTATTTTTATTTCATTCTTGTAGCCTCTCATCTGCACCATGCCACAAAGAAGAGAAGACACAAAGCAGCTGTTGGATGACCAGGTTTGGAGTCACGCTGAGGAGGAGTTCCCTTAGCAACCGCTCCCTGCCTCCTGCATCTGCCGCTTCTCCTCCACTCCTGCCTTTAGCCTCACAGCTGCACGGCCACTTTCCATCTCAGAGTGCTCTGCCTCACAGTCTGTCTCCTGCTCCCAAGGCTTTGCTCCTGTCTTCCCCTATGCCTTGAAAGGCTTCCCATATTCTGGTTAATTCTTTTTTTTCCCCCCTGTGGTATGGGAGATTGAATCCAGGGAAACTTAACCACTGAGCCACATCCCCAGCCCTTTTTTTATATTTTATTTGGAGACAAGGCCTCACTAAGTTGCGTAAGCCCTCACTAAGTTGTTGAGGCTGGCTTTGAACTTGTGATCCTCCTGCCTCAGCCTCCTGAACTGCTGGGATTAGAGGCGTGCACCACTGCACCCAACCCTTTAGGTTAATGCTGGGTTGTCCTTCCACTTATCAAGGAAACTTTCCCTTTAGACCCCCCTTTTTGGTCTACATGTCTCTTCTTTGAGATCCCTGAAGAACTCCAAGCATATGACTACCTAAATTATTCAGTTGTCTTAAAAACACTAAACTCAGCTGGAACAAGGACCAGATTGTACTCACCTTGCACTTCTTAATGCTGAATTACTCTTCCTTGAATGAATCCAATGAAGGAAGAAGAATGGCAAAAACTAATTTTGCCAAAAACACAGCACTGACAATTTCAACACGGACCTGAAAGCCACTCGTTTCTGTTGCAAGAGGGTGTGACGGGAACAAAAATACACACTCCATTACCCAGTTCCACACTCAGCCCCTGGTTGGATGCTGTGGTGCAGTTCAGCAAAGCCACCCGCCACGTGGTGGAGTATCTGAGAGCTGATGGGACACAAGGTAAAGCCTGCAGAGCCAACCAGGAGTAGAGGTGGCAAATGCTCTCCCTCCCATCCCTCCTCGGCTCGTCCAACAACCCTCACCTGCCAGCATCCCACCTATAATGCTGACTTTATTTTCAAGAGCAAGAATGCAAAGTGTCCAATGTTCTATAACTTCAGAAATGTCTATGAGAAATGTCTAGAGGTCAATGACTTTAAAAGGCCGAAGAGCTTCTGTGATAATGAAATTGTGCAATCCACTCAATACACACCACACACACACACACACACACACACACCCCAATTTGGGAAGCACATTACCACTTGAGACAATTCACTGTTCCCATCTAATTAAGGGAGAGAGGACTTTGGATACACCCTTTCCTGGCTTAAGTGTCCTGTGATGAGTCACTCAGCTCAGCAAGCCTCTCCTCAAGCATAAGATTGAAACCGTCACGGGCCTGCATGCATTGCACAGGGACGGCAGTGACCATCACAGGGAGCCACATGATGCTTTCGTCAGCACAGACCATTGTCCCCCCACCACAGTCCATGGGGACCATGGAGCATCTTGCATTCCCCACACCCCACGACAGATGGCACATTAGAACTGCAAACAAGGAAAGGTTGGTCTGCTTCAAAAGAGATGTTTGAATTTAATAAGAAAGACTGTAACTTAATAGCAAATAATTTAGAGTTTCGAAAGCCCTAGAAATTTGGATAAGAGCAACAGATTCAGCAGATTATTAAGACATTAATCCTTCTCCTCTCCCTAATGTAGAAAGAAAGTAAAGTCTGATCGGACTTGAGCAATTTTAGAGAGTTTAAAGAAAAGCGGAGATGGCGGTCACACTGACGGGTTCCCACTAACAGGCCAGCTCAGTGCCTTTAATAGAAAGAAGTTTTGAAATGTCTGCAGGAAGCCCTGTGCACAGAGCAGCTGGGGTCATGGAAGTCTTCGGAGTTCTTAACTAGTTTCTAACCAAGAGACCGCAAAGGACTTGGGGATCCAGAAGTGGAGGTCTTGGGGTAGGGGTGAGAGACTAAGGACTGAGGCTCCTGTGGGAAGATACAAAACTCAACAGATGCTAGTTTGGTAAGGTAATGGTCAAGTGAAACACACACTCATTCTGAGTACCAATGACAGTGCCATAGTAACTAACTTTCACTAACCCTTCCATCCCCACAGGCCCCTCCTGAGAAATGTCTCCTGTAGTCCCCTCTTCATCAGCATCTCCATGGATTCCCAGTGTCCAGAAACTGCAGTCCAAATTCTCTGGCGTGGCCCTTCAGGGCCTCTCTGGTTGGCCTCCCTGCACTTCCCTAGGATCCTCCTTCCTCTGGCCCCTCCATGCTTGGTTGTCAAGCATTTGCCCTGTGTGTGATGCTCTGTCTCCATCCCCCAGGCTGGGAGATGCAGTTTAGAGGGCAGGCACACTTTGTCCTTTCCCTGTACCTCTAGAACACTCAACTAAGAGAAGAGCATAGTGGAGCAGAGGAGAGGTCAGCAGGAAGCTCAAGTCCAACAGACCTACCACGTTTTAATCATGTGATCCTGGACAAATCCCCCAACACCTTTGAACCTTTCATTCATAAATCAAAATGGAATGTAGCCATCTTCTAGAGGCAGGTGACTTTCATGACACATATCAGGACACTGTCCAGTACCTATTTGGTTCTCTTCACGCTACTATAGCTAAAATAAAATATGACTATATGTGTAATCACATTTAAATGTCTCACTTTTGAGCTTGTTTTAGTAGCATTTTGGTCTTTCTCCTTTCTCTGCTTTAGGTGAATTAGGAGGGTCAGATCTAAGTTTGGTTCATGAAGTATCAGTTTATGTCAGTCTTCTATACACCAGGAATACCAAACTTAAACGATGTACGATTCCTGTTCTCAGGAGGCTCACTTTGCATGTCGGGGGAACACACGTAGCCCTGTTCACCTTTACTATCTTTCTAAATTCTTCCTCACTGAGTTACACAAAATGGGTGTTTTATTTTATTTTAGACGTCTACCCTTGATGAAATTATCTGTTTCTCAATGTTAAACATTGCACTAAGGAATTTCTATGCATTCTCTCAGTAAATACATATGACTTCCCAGTGGTCTCCTCAGTTTTACACTAGAAAATTATGGCTCTATTGGAGGAAGTGATTTGTTTAGGGATCTACAGGTCGGAATCAATACCACTACGATTTAAAATTAGGGATGCCCAACCCCAAACTCCTCTCCTTCCCACAAGACTCTAGTGCCTGTCCTTATGGATATTCAATCATTATCTCAGTTAATACATGAATGAGTGAAATATTATAAAGAGGGGGAGAGATAGGCAGGATTCCATTTTTAATGTGCTTTCTAAAATTGGAATCCATGACATTTTTTGAACCACACATCACTTTGAATTTTATGAATATTATTGCTTCAATCGCTTTTCACAGTAAACTTAAAATATAATGGTACCATTTAATCTCTACACTGCTCAAGTATCCATCTTCCACTCCACTGATTTGTCTTTCACTTCAAAACATGTCTGTTGCTAGTGCATCTCAAGCCACCTCACACCAGCAACATGCTTGATCATCATTATCTTTTGCTTAATTTCAAAACCATGTGCTTCAAGTGTTACTACCCACAATCAGAGCTGGCATTGAGTGAGAGTTCACTCCTTGCCAGGAATGCTCCATGGTATTTTACCCCCATGGACACATGTGATCCACACAGCAACCTTTGAGGCGGTGAGAATACTCCAACATTACAGAGAGCACAAGCAGCCTGGCCAAAGTTCAACATTACACAGGAAGAAACATATGATCTCAAAGCCACATATTTTAGGTGCTATAGTTCAGCCATAAGCACATGCTTGGAAACCCCAAATCCAATGATGAGAAGACACCACAGTGAGCCAGGCTCCTCACTAGTAGGATGCGGTTGGGGAGGGATTGGGACAGAGCCTTGTCCTGTACTCACAAAGCCATTCAGAGAATGCAGTCCTGGCCCTTGAAGTTGTGCTCCCTGGAGTGGCCATATTAGAATGCCCATTGTTCATAGCAGGCCCCTGCACTAGCTTAATTAAACATTCCATTTGGAATGATTCTGGCACAATGGAGAAGGAAGTGTGAGCTAAGCCTCCTTCATCCTCTTGAGAGCAGCAGGACTCTACATAAAGGGGCCTGGTTTTCCATGGGGGCCCCACCTCTCACTCAGCAAGGATCCAGAGTTACACCAAGCTGTGGTCAGCCAGCAGTTCCTCAGGCACTGTCCCAGGTGCTGCAGCCATGTAAAGGGATGAGGCTCAGTTTGCACCATCAAGAGGTTCCCAGGAACTGGAGAATGTTAGTATAGCACACTAAGCTCCATAAGAAGAAAAGTAAGCCTCAAATTGAATATCAAAATAGGATTCCAAAAGTCAATAGTTACATAAAAGTTGTCTAACTTCATTTGTTACTGGTAAATGCATATTAAAGTCATAATATGATACGACTTCTGAACAATCTGATTAGAATAGCTACAATTTAAAAAGCAGACGAACCAAGTGGGGGTATACATGTGGAATACATGTACTTTTATGGGCTCTAGAGTAAGAGTACAATGATACAGCTGCTTTGGAAAACTACTGAGCGGCATCCACTAGAAGCAGACATACACATTCGTGCTTCACAACTGTGCCATTTATGGTAAGGACTCACCAGAAATGCATATGCTTATGTATTAAAAACATGAATATGACTACCATTACCTGGTGCTCCAGTGTGGGGAAGGGCACATATCTCATTAGAAGGGTGATGAATTGCCATGTGCTCATACTTTGTGCCACATACTTTTGTGGCAGGAAACAAGGTGCTATTATACACACAGCAGTATGGATGAACAGAAAAATAAAAGAAGCAAAAGAAGCGAGGCACCAAGAGCACTTACTCTGATTCCATTTGTCCAAATCTGTTGAAGGCCAGTGGAAACCAACTTAAACCATTAGAAGTGAGGAGAGCAGCTAACTTTCTGGGTGAGAAGTGGCTGAAAGGGGTACCCTGGAGATTGCCAGGGTGAGAATTGTGTTTTGCTTCCTGATCTGGGGTCTTGCTAACTGGCTCATTGCATGTGGGAAACCCCATCAAGATCACACACACACATGTGTATGTGTACACACACACGCACACACACACATACTTTACAATGTGCATTTCAACAAAATGTACATTTCAATAAAAAAAATTTAAAATTTCTTCCATGGCACTGATATTTTAGGTGTATCTTTTAACTCAATTTCTCCACAATTCCTATTTAATCTTGAAGCAAAAACTAAATTTCAGAAATACAATTTAAATTTTCTGATCCTTGACCTATGAGGCAGAATCATGAGACCCATGTTACAAAGTGGATGAGAAAACAACCTTGGTGAGCTCACACTGCAGCAAGTCTCAGGCATAGCAAAAGCTGAGGATGAGGAGGGAGTCCTTTCCTCACCATCACTCGTAAGCATGAACTTCTCACAGTTTGGGGGGCCATGCAGCAATGCCTACTAAAGCCAGACTGAGGGTGTCCCATAAAACAGCCAGGCTCGTGCAGCCCCAGAAGGAAGGTGTTGCAGAGAAGCACCACGCCCTGATTTTTTCCCATGCTTCACTTTGTATTGCCTTGGGCACCCCTGATGCACCTTTAATTCTTGCCATAACCAACTCTCCATGCATCCGAAACACTCCATGAACTTCTGCATCTGGTCTCAACCCAGATTGTTCCATTTGCTTGAAATCCTCATCCTACCCATCCAAAGCATGACTGTTCTCCTAAAGCCTGTGCCATATGAAACCCCCTCGAAGCCCTCCCCCTCTTTTTAATTTGCATTGTGCCCTATTTCTCCAGTTGCACTAACAGGACCACCGGAATGGACTCCAATTGTCAACCATATGTCAAGCTCT
Source organism: Geosciurus inauris (assembly GCA_004024805.1). Classification (NCBI taxonomy): domain Eukaryota; kingdom Metazoa; phylum Chordata; class Mammalia; order Rodentia; family Sciuridae; genus Geosciurus; species Geosciurus inauris. Next base: position 49,947 of record PVHX01004655.1, read on the forward strand.
GTGGTATATGTTTTATATCAATTTATAATCCCGTCATTCTGAAATAATATGGATACATTCTGGATTTTTTTAATGTGTCAATTATGAAACAAATTAACAAGAACCATGGGAATGAAGCATTATTATCCCACTTCAAAAATAAGGAAACCAAGGCTCCAAATGAGTGATAGAGCTCTCCTACATATGTGGGAACTAGCTGACTTGGGATTCAAAGCCAGTGCGGGCAGACTGCAGTGCTGAAAGCTCTGTCCCAGACTACCTTAGCCTGCCATGTGTTCCTGAGGTGATGGATTGGCATGGTAGATCCAGACTTGAGGCTCTCCTGCCTGCAACACAATTGACTTGTCCACTTAGAGCAAGGCCAGGGAAACCTAGGCAACTTGTATAATAGAAGGATCATAAAATCGGAGGCATGAATGTCTAGAGCATCATCTAGAGCTGCCAACAAAACCACCTGTGCTACTTCATCTGATTCTGAGAGGACAGACAGTGTTTTCAATGGGCAGCAGTGTGAACCCTGAATCAGATAGATCAAGCAACATATTCAAGACCACACAGAAAGTCACAGCAGGAACTGGGCTTAGAACCTCCTGATTCTCAATCCTTTTATGCTAGGTTCTTTCCATCACAAAACCCACCTTCTTAAAACTGTGGATGTCTGTGAGCTTTCGTAAGGAGCATTGCTAATTCCAGAGGGCCCATGAGATACCAATTTCCTTTGAAGTTGACATTATTTGAAGACTTACTTTTGCTCCTGCCATTTTGGAGGCAGGGTTCTATTCATCCTTCAAAACCTCTTTCCACTCTCATTCCCTGAGAAGTCTTTTCCGACCTTCTACTCTGCTACTTCATTCAGCAAGTTGCCCCCGGGACCTAACATGCAGGAGGCAGTTATGGTGCTGGGGATTCCACGGGAATAGAAGTCATAGTCTTTGTTCTTCTGGAGCTTACGTTAGGGCTGTGCCCACATTTGTCCCTCTCAAATGCAGTTTCCAACTGTGGCAGATGCTGTGAATGAAATACAGGAGCTTTGAAAGTCTAATGGGCACTGGAGCTAGTCCGGGAGGTCAGGGAGGCTTCCAGGGGCACAGGGAGATAATGAACCCGGCACTCTTTGTGTTCTGCATTTGAGCTCACCCCCTGTGCTATAATTTATTTTCCTCTTCCTTCATGAGTGGCTCCAGGGCAGGATCATGCCTTATCCACACCTTGATCCCATGTGCCAGAAAACCCGCATGACAGATTATAGGCCACCAACACATCTGTCTTGAGTCGGATTTTGTTATCACCACCATTATTCCTTCCATCCTGTGGCTGCCACTGTGACTGAAGAACAATGTAGGAGGTGTCTGAGTGAACAGAAGCCCTGCAATGAGCTCTACCTGCCCCTCCTTGGTACCTCAAGAACAAAACAATTTGTTGATGACAAGAATCCAGAACTCTGGCTACCTCAATTGCCACTCTGAAATGTTGCTGTGCTTTCACAGCCTTCTCCCAGCTGCTTTGCAGCAGCTTCCCGAGCTGTGGCTTTCTGCTAATGACTACCTGCAAATCCAATTTGGTGGTTCTGTTTTATATTAAGCCTGGTTAACATGCGAGCTCACGAGTAGAACAGCAGCGGCGAAGATGCCACCAGCGGGGCCACAGCAGAGGCCAAAGAGCTCCCTAGAGGTGCTCTTAGGACCTCTAAAAATCAGAGCCAGGTTCTGATTTTGCCTCTTTTTTTCCCATGTGGAAGGGCCCCTTTCACAAATCCTGTCTGACCACCATAATGGATCTGACTGAGGCCTGAGAAAATAAATTCCAGAGCATACACCAAGAGGGACAAAAGTGAAACTTGGGGCCCCAGATTTGTGGGCTTCTTTCTCCACTCACTGTGCACAGTTCTTTTAAGAATGCCCCTAAAATATGAAATTCCAGCTGCAGCGGCAAGCTCTAGACAAGGGCTATAGATTGTACATTGGGGTAAACTCCCCCCACACCGCCACATGGCATTCAACCCCTGCGCAATCTTTCTACCCCTGTCTTTAGCTTACTCTGAAATGAGCTGCCCTTTTGAGCTCTTTCACAAACACCTTCTTGTGTGCCTGCTGCTTCCATTTCCACCTATACTGGTAACAACAGCCACTACTTCCTTATCAGATAGAGTGAGCCACACCCAAGGAGTTCCTTGGCATGTACTTCTTCCAAAACCCAGCAGAATACTCATGGACAGTGTGTGTTTCAAACACCTGCCAGGCACAAAATCACCCTGAAGCTCATGGGTGGCTTAAAGTGAGAACGACTCTGTCCACTCCCCATTCTGTAGGAGCAGGAATTTGAGCAGAGCTCAGCTGGCTGACTCCATGCTAACCTGAGAGCTGTGGCTGGTGAGTGCCTGGCGTGTGTGGCGGAGTTCAAGATGATGCCGTTTCCCCCAAGAGGAGGCACTCATGGAGGTGAGGGTGGTACCTGAGAATCCCAAGAGCACACTTTGGAAGGTGAACAGCTTTTCTTCCACTGTGTTCTATTATTTAAGCCAGGAGACAGAGCTGGCCCAGGTTTGATAAAGGGGAGGGAGATTCCACCTCTCAATGAGAGAGTGATGAAGGCAACTTGCGAAAGAGCAGGTGGAACCAGACAGCAGACATCATTGTATGCACCTGCCAGAGTACAATGGTGAGGACCAGGTCCTTGGAGTTGGACATCTTGGCTATGTGTTTGTGGCTGGCTTATTTTGGTCCCCTGAGCTCCAGGTTCCTCATCTCTAAGATGGGATAATGGCAGCTGCCTTACTGGATTCCTTAAGGGAGTATATAAAATGAAGGCTCTGCCAGCAGCCATTGTTACTCGAGTGACTTGTACTTCACTAAGCAAATCTGGGCACTTCCCAGAGGGAAAGGAGGATTGGCCACTTGATGTAATTTAGTTAGGGCAATAGGTGTGCATAGAGACTTGTGTTCACTTCCAGCTAACATCACCATTAGCCATTGCAAATGTGGGATATCAACTGCAAACTGAGAGATGAATTAGCTTTCCCAAGTTCATCCCTCGCTCACACTCTCTCACACACTCAGGGAGCTCTGCTTCTGGGCCAGGCATGGACCGAGAGGATGCACGTCCCTGCTGGCTCAGAACTTGCAGCCTAGTGAGAGGGACACTATTCCATGCAAGTGATTTACTTCTTATAATATGTCTCTTGAGTAAATGAATCAATGTGAAGGAAGAGAGAATATATTTGTGGGCACAGTTTTATCTGAAAGAAAGAAAAATTTCTGATTCAAATGGCTTAAACCAGAGGTCCACGGGCCTGGTATGACACGTGTGACTGTAAGTAAAGTTTTATTAAAACACAGACACACTCATTGGTTTATAAATTCCTTATGGCAGCCATCATGTCATGATTTCAGAATTGAGTACTTTCACAGATAGCATGGCCCACGAAGCTGAACGAATGTATTTCCTATGAATGCAAGAGAGGAGGATAAGATAGAGAAAGACAGTGGAATGAATCTGACCTAACTCCTATGCACATAGACAAATATCCCACAGTGAATCTCATCATCATGTACATCCACAGGGCAATAATTTAAAAAATAACTGTAACAGCAGAAAGATCAGTAGAGCAGAGGGAAGACAACAGAGGAGGGAGGAGGGAAGGGAAAGGGGAAGTACTAGAGACTGAATTGGAACAAATTCTATTGCATGCTTTTGTAATTATATAAAAATGAATCCTATTGTCATGTATAACTAAAAACAACCAATAATTTTTTTCTTAAAAGTATTCCTGTCTCGACCTTTACCTACAAAGTTTTCCATTCAAGGCTTAAACAGTAGAGAAAAATTTATTCCTGCCACTGAGGGCTTCCTGGGGGCTGGTGCTGTGCCCTAGAGTACTGCTGCAGGAGGGACTTGGGGTCCTCACAAGTTCCTATCCTATGCCCTCCATGGTGCAGCTTTACCCAAGACTGGGTCTCTGTAGGTCTGCAAAAGGGCTGTAGATACCACGGGTTATGCTGATGTAAAGTGCAGAAGAGACAAATCTCCCATGGAGCAACTCTCCTGAGGGGAATCAAAACAAAATGTCCTCTCAGAGTTCCCAGCAACATTCCCACATGCCACACTGGCCAGAACTGAGTGCCTCCCCTCAGTCAGGCACTGGGAAGGCAAGGGACAGACACAATTGGCTAGTGTCAATCAGACTAATCCTGGAGACCAGCTTGGGGCAGGTGTTCATGTACCCACATGCTGGACCCACAGTACATGGCCTCTACTGCCTCAAGCCTCAGCTGACCAACCTCTACTTGAACATTACAGTCTCTTCACAGTCCTGCACATATCCTCCGAAGCAGGCATGCTCACTTCTGATGCATGTAACCCCCTTTCCAACCCGTCTCTGTGTGTTTCTTGCTCTGCTTGGTTTACATTTGTGGGTGGTTAGTTTGGCCTTCCCACCTCCTATAAAGCCATGAACTCCTTAAGGCCAGTGACCAGAGCTTACTCAGGTCTGTATCCACCATGATGACACCTGGCACAGTGTAAGCACACAGTTCATCCCCCCGGTGTGTCTGTGGAGACAGACGTGGTGACTTCCATCTCCAGCTCTGCTTGCTTCAGTTTGTTGTGAAGGATGAGACCCCAGAAAGCCTTGGTGTTCTTGGGGACAGTCTAGGGGCCCACAGAAGGACATGTGAGAAGGAATGGCATCAGAGTGGTGTCCACCCAGTAATCAGTTCCCAGAGGACATAAATGGCAGAATATAAAGAAATATAGAACAGTAAGGGAGGGGACAGAAGGGTAGTGCATGGCACATAGAAGCAAGGGGTACAGGACACACATGGACAGCTTAGAAGGTCTGCAGTGGAGAGCCACGAAAGAGTAAACAGACTTACTGATGACCTGTTGCATTTCAGGAACTGTGTCAAGTAGTAGGGGGCAGTATGTGTGCTTGATCCTCATAAAGACTGCTAAATAGATGCGAACTCTATTTCATAAATGGTGCACTTGGTGCTCAGCAAGGTCAAGTGCTTAAGGGACATGTGGTGAGAAGACAGTAGATCCAAATCTTCTGGGTGCTCAAGTCAAGGACATGTGGTGAGAAGACAGTAGATCCAAATCTTCTTGGTGCTCAAGTACGTTACTTTCTTCTCAGCCACACAGTTGACCTCTGTCCAAAGATTTAATATGTTTACCCCAGTGGGAAGTGAGACGATAGCTTTGCTGGAGAAGGAGAGATACTGGAGGTTGGGACACGATCTGGAAGCTGCTGCTGTAGTCCAGAACAGAGGATGAAGCCCAGTCCTGCCCATCATTCCCAGAAACCAACACACTTGGAAACTTAAGGCATGAAGGATAGAGCAGCTGCATATGGCACTGGCCACCTTGGGAGGAGGGCTATGGGGAAACCACTATCGTTTCTGCTTGTGCCACTTAATAGCAGCATCAAGATTGCCCTTGGGATTCTTGCTCTGACTCTGGGGTGCACATTCTAAGCTTAGGGAAGCTGTAGTCACAAGGATGGAATATTATTAGTTTAGCTGTGTTTCTGCTCCAGCTTTCTCTGTGAATCATGCGTGCATGAATCATAATCACCACTCTTCATATTTTAGAAACAGATGTATAATTTTTCTTACCCAAGGAAAAAAAATCAATTGCTGCCTAAATATGAGTCTAATGTTGTTTCTGAATCTCTTTGATTTATTCAATTCTGATCCTTCATTTTGGGGGAGAGTGAGAATAATTATGAAAGTTTAAAAGAAGGAGGAGGAGGAGGAGAATACATCTATTGAGTATTTGTCTGTGATTAACTATGTGACTTTCCAAAGTCAAGGTAGATGGGAGTATTCCCATTCTAAAGATGAGGAACCTGAGGCTTCTCTCAGCAACCTGCTGGCCCCAGGTCTCATGCTGTGAGCAGCAGGAGCTAGGATTCAGTGCAGGTATATTGTGTATTAGATGCCACATCCCAGGATCCAGCTGGCCTGGTCACAGTATGAGAAATGGCGGCAGGCTGCTGGACTCCAAAGGAATCTGTGCTTATTTCTTTTTTCTTCCTTGGAGATGATGCCCAACTCCCTCTCCAACAGGGCTCTGCCCTTGTGGTCTACTGCCATCTTCACACTGCACTCTCCCTGAAGCTGTGAGCAGCATGTGAAGCGGGGAGACCAAGCAAACCTGGGTCCTGGAGCTGTTGTGAAGCACGTGGTCAAGGACACAGGGCTCCAAGCCAGCCTTGCTTAGATACTAAAAGTGACTTAAGTTGGATGCTTCCTGGTCAGTCCCACCTTCCTGCCACCAACCACAAGCTTCCTCTGGCCTAGGACCAACCTGTTCTTCTCTCAGACAAAAGAGAAATTTCAGTACCCCAGGTGTGGCTGGTGCCATACTCCAGGCTCTGTGCTGGTCACATCTCACTGACTCCTACCAGCACATGGCGAGGCTTGGAGCATCACCCTCAACTTACTGGTGAGGGAACTGAAAGTTGACACAGCTGTAAGTACAGCATTGTAATGCAGTGTTCCTACTGTCATCAAGTGCAGCTGTAACCCTATTGAGTTATACCTTGTAACTTATTAAAATGCACTAGCTATATTAATAATATTACCAAATGCAACAGTGGTGTTGATAAATTGAGGATAGAATTTTAGAACTTTTCACTGTTTTCAACTATATCATCTCATCAGGTCTCAACATTCCTAAAAAATAGGTTTACGATAAACATTTCTAAATAAACCCAAACAAATGAATCCAAACACATATTTGAAAATCACAAACTTTCCTTGCTCCACTCAAAATGATCTTTCTAAATTGCAGTTTTAATCGTATCACCGTTTTGCTTAAAGAATCATAAAAGAGACATCAAATAAGATTACTCAATGACATTGAAGTACACAGTCATCTAGTGTAAGACTGGGGTCTGGATTCAGCAGATATTTCAAAATTATCTTGTTTTCTTTGCCTTATTGGCTAGGACAATGCCAGCCTGCCTTTCCTAACCATCCGACTACGCTGCCTGAGACTCCCTGTGTGCCCTATTGTGAGACGAGGGCTCTGGTGCTTTCACTGTATAATAGTGTCTCAGTGAGGCAAGGCCTACACCTTCATACAAGGTGACCTTCAAGCAGCATTTCAGTAATGCTTACCTCACATGGGCTAACCAGGAAGTGGGGGAGGGGTGAACATGAAACCAAGCAATGTTCTTGGTGACAAAGGGGTAAGAAAAGCTGGACAGCAAGAGACAACCATTGGGAAGAAGTTAGTAGGGTCAAGTGTATGAATTGATGAAAAGGTCATACATGTGTGGTCACTCTATCCATTTCCCTGGAAAAGACCCCAACTGCATATGATGTGTGCTGCCCCTGTACAGAGAGGAGGTGGTGGCTGGCTCTGTATAGCTATTTGTAGAAATGTATTAACTTCACGTTGGATGGCAGGTATCAAGGTGCCTGCTTGTTTGGCCACTGGACACCGCATTCTGAGAACAGTCCACTGTGAAGTGCAGTAGCAGCCTGGAATGTGCTCCCGTAGGCTGCCTCCTACAATCTAACACACCAGCTTACCAGAGGGAATCAGAGCATCATAATCAATGGTACCAAGAAGATGCAAATTAGAACAACAAAGGGGCCCCTGGGCTTCCATCTGAGCAAAGCATTCCATGAATAGCCAGTGCCAGTGTGAGCATGATGAGAGATGTGCTCTGGTGTCTTGCTGGTCTGGATATCAGGGTGGAAAATCACAATAGCCTCTAAATGCAAACTCAGCATCATGTGTCCCTATTGAACAGGAAATCCTTACACATGCCAACATAGGTAGAGGATTTGATTCAGGCTGATTGGCTATCAAATCTGATTAGACTTTTCAAATGGTATGAGCCTGGAAGGAACAGGTCTTAGGGTTAAATGAGTTAGGGACATTTTTCAAGGGATATACAACCTTGAGCAAATCCTTTAGCCTTTCTGCATCTTAGCTTCTTCCTCTGTAAAATGAAGATGAAAACCTGCCTTATGGAGTTATTATGAGAACAACATTTTGTAACATCTCTATAGCAGTGACTGACAGATGACATCCACAGAGAATGGGGCTTCCTTCTCCAGCCCCATGGACCTCTGCAAGCTTCATATTAGTACTGATATGCAGGATGACACATACACAGAGAATGAAGTCCAAATGCCTTGTACTACTTCTCGAGTCCCCCACATCTGGCTCCACCAGCAGCTGGCTTCACCTCCTTCATCTCCTCCAGCTGCCATCAGGACACCCCATGCCAAGGCAGCCCATCTACAAGGCACTGCTATTTCTGATGGAAGTGCCATAATGGTCAGGAGTTTAAAATAGAGAAGGAAAGAACAATATACTTTGGTAATCATAATGGTAGAGAAGAAGAATATAGACAACTGTCTAACAAACCTGGATTAAAATGCCATTTCTACCACTTCCTAGAAGCAGGACTGTGGAGCAAACTGCTTTGAATCTTAGGTTCAAGGGCAGCAAAGTGAAGATAAGCATTACTTTACATCAGGGTAAAAGGAGACAAGGCCCATCTTACAGTGGCATTTCGGGGATGCATGTGCTGCTGCAAACCAAGCACCAGCTATAACACGAGACTGAACTGCAGCCATTCAATAAAGGGGAGCACAAACGGTACAAATGCTCCTGAAATGAATATCAGCACTCATGAATCACTAGATTATTTTGTTGTTGTTGTTGTTATTATTATTATTATTAATCGAAGAAGCAATGAATATTTGCAATGTGGTTGCCAAATCAGCTAATACCGAATTCGCCTATTCTTAGAATGCCTCTGATTAGTCAAGGAACACACTTGGGTATCAATTCATTCACCTGTTAAAACACTCAAAGGTGAGGAAAAAAAGAAAGGAAAAAATCCACTCACCTTCTTTGACAGGGGAAGTGGCTCATTTTAATTAACCTAAAAGGTTTCTAGCAATTTATGTTTGTAAAGCACTTTGTCATCCCAAGAATAAGAGGCAATTTAAGTGCACAGTTTTATTATAACACTACTTTTATGATCATTCCTCAAGGGGCTCTCAAGCAAGACAGAGTCCTCAAGTCCTACCCGTCTCATCTAAGAGAAACCACATGCTGCCTGCTTGAGAGCCAGGTTCTCAGAAACTCCCTGAGAGTTCTTGGGACTCTGCTGCTTCAGCAAAAATATGGGTACAATCAGAAACCATAATGAAAGGAGAACTAAAAGGAGGTACAATTTGAGCACCTTCAAATACCAGCTCAATGCTGATTCCTCATAAATCTGCAAATCAAGTTCAATTGCACTTTTGAGCTCAAAGCAAAACCAGAGACAGACAGTGAAATGGAAAAAAAAAATAGAAACAGATTCTACTCTGGCCGATGGCAAGGGAAACCTCCATGTAATATTGGGTTCAATTCTGCATACAATATGGTTAAGTGAGAATTCATAGGCAAGAAGCACGGTGGGGTAATAGATTTAAAAATTCACTAAGAAGGAACGTCAGGAATGAAGGAGTTTCTGAATAATTTGAAATGGCAGGAATCTTGCTAAAGGCAGGCAGGGTGACCTGGCATCACTGGGGAAATGGTGGAAGATGAGAAACCAGATCAGATAGTGGGGGCGACAAGACCCTGGATAAACTCACACAGCCGGGACTAGTGTACAGGGTAACATGCAGGTTCAGGAGCCTGACTGAAGCCCACCCGGCAGAGTCTTTGTCAGCTCCCAACACAGTCGTGCGGATATTTCAAAGGCAATTCAAACTCACACAAAACAAGGTCCAGCTATGTCTAGAAGCTCCCTTGGCCTCTGCTCCCATCATATCACTGACCAGCCCCCACTCCTTCTCCCTTCCTGGGAACGTGGTGGCCTGCCGTCCCTCTCTTGGCACTGAACAAATCCCTCCCATACCATCATCTTCCCTCTTCCTTTCTATAATAAAAATAAGGCAGGCCTTGGAGACTGCCAGGGCTTCAGTCTCCTAATCTGTAGAATAAGACATTCATCTGCACCTTACGAGATGTGCGTGTGCATTTTCGTGGGCAATCAACAGGCTCCAGGTAAATGGAAGCTATTGACATTTGCATCATTCACTACTTTGGGCAGCTTTAGGACGTGATTCTTTCTAAATCATGATGTGATAAGAAGTGTGCTTTTATATGATCTCAGAGTCTAGACTTCTACAACAATGGGCAGAGACCGTAAGCACTGACAGGTGGTGAGAGCATCTCCTTCATCAGGGCTCAATGGTGTCACTCATCTTTCTATTGAAAACCAACACCCACTATGGCTGAGAAAGCTCGTACCAGGACAGCCCCTGCCACAGAGCATGCTTAGCAGCACTGGACAGACATATGAAAAGCAAATTCCCACAGCCAAGGCAGTATGGATAAAAGCAGACCCTTCTCAGGGAGACTGACTTGGGGGAAGCAGGAGGGACATGATGAGTTTTGTTCATAGAGCTTTCAGCATGGGGAAGGACACCATTCCTATAAGACCTGAAGGACCACAGGACAGAATCCAGGGCAACTTTGGCCTCTATAAAGCGAGGGAGGAATCTAGAAATGAAAGAATCAGAAAGGGGAGCAACACAAATCTCTGACTCCAAACCAGGCATGTATGCACAAACTCCAATCAACAGCCCTGGACAGGACACTTCATCTCAAGAGAAGCTCCAGGAAACCAATAAGAGGTGACTCTAGAGCTACCTTTCTGGGTGACACAATCAATAGATACTGACCGCAAGATAATCTAGATAATGACATTACTTTTGGAGATAATGTCTCACTATGTTGCCAGGTTGGCCCTGAACTCCTGGACCCAAGTGAACCTGCTGCTTCAGGCTCCCTAGTACTTAGGACTACAGGCATGTGTCACTGCACCCAGCTTTAGATATTGGAATCAGAAAGACATTATAACTATGCTCAATGACACAGTGATATGCTAATATCAATAAAAAATAGCCCTAAAGCTTGCATATCCCTTGGATTTCCAATGAAAGATGATGGGCTGGGGTATGGCTCTGGCTCAGTGGTAGAGCACTGACCTAGCATGTGTGACACCCTGGGTTTGATGCCTACCAAAAACAAAAAAAATGAAAAAAAAAATCAAATAAGAAATAAATGAAGAATCTTATGGGTTTGTCAAGTTTTCATCACAGAAAGATATTAGTTATAAGAAAGTTAAACTTATCTGGGGACAAAAATCTTTGGATAGATCAGCTCCTCGGAGCCAGGAGACGGATAATGCACTGTAATCATTAATAAGTCAATTGGCAGGTAATTATTAAGCACTTATTATGTTTCAGACATAGTTCCAGGGCCACAGACCTGACCTAAATAAATCACCAGCTTTGTTCAGTTTTATATTCATTGTCAATTTCATTGCTTCTATGAGAAATCAGTTTACATCAGATTGTGGGCAAGGAGACACTTCACTGGGGACTTTTTAAACCTTCATGCTTCCTCCTCTCATCTTCTCTAACTTCTGATTTGTTGATCTAGGTATTAAGAAGTTGCCTCTCCATGAAAATCTGTCGCTATCACCATAAGTCTATCTTTTTTCTTCAAACATATGTTGAACACATCTATGTGTTGGTCTCTGGGCTAGGCACTGAGTTTACAAAAATAAGAACAGATACATCTGCCCTTGAAGAGTTAAGAGACCAGCAGGTAAGAAAGTTAATATAGCATTATGTAATGCTGGAGAATTATGATTGAAGTTCAGGGACCCAGAGAAACACATTCCTCCAGAGGGTCGAGGGGACTTGCTAGAGGAGACAGCATATGAGTTATGCCTTGGAGCATAAATTAGAGTGTTCTGGACTGAGAAAAGGGTATAATGTGTAGACTAAAGGAACGGCATCACAAAGCCCTGTGCACAGAGTTTTAAAACATTTAAAAAATACACATGAGTTCCTACTATGCACCAGGCTATCATTTATGCATGAAAATGTGATCAAGAGAGATAAAATTCCTGCTCTCAGGGGTCTTAGTCTAGTGACATGAGATTAATAACGAATGTTCTATGTTTCACGTTGTGATCTTTCTAAAGGGACAAGTGGGATAAGAAAACCATGGGAAGGAATGGGTAGGGAGAGGATACTCTAGACAAGGTGGTCAGGAAGCTCTCCAAGAAGATATTTGAGGAGAGAAAATGAAGAGAGTATGCCCTTTGGTCATCTATGGCTGATTTTCATACAGAAGAAATAGCAGCTTGTCAGGGCTTAGAGTTCTGAAGAAACATCAAAAGGGTGGATGTGGCTGGAGCGGAGTAAGGTGCCAGAGAGCTAGGAGATAAGGTCAGAGAGGGCCAGGGACAACTCATGTGGGACCTTGTAGACTCAGGTAAGGGCTCTGGACTATGGTGTGACTCAAAAGGTGACATTGGAAAGTCTTGAGATGGTGTGATCTTATTTGCATTTCAATAGATCCCTCTCACCAGTCTATGAAGGACAGATTATATAGAAGCAAAGTTGGAATGAAGGTTACTAGTTACAAGGCTATTCTAATAAACCAAGTAAATGGTGGTGGTGGTGTGGATAGTAGTACTGCAGCAGATCCCAAGTACAGGGCGCAGGTACACTTTGAATGTCAAGACACTGGATCAGCTGTTGGGTGAGATGTGCAAAGAAGAGTCATGGGAGGGCATGAAAAAAGAATCCAGAAGGCAAAAGGACTAACAGCAGCCACCCCTGGTCAGCTCCTCATGGTCATGGCTGGGCACGTGAACACACACCTCCTTTCCATGCATCCCCATACCAGGCAGCCTCTGTGATACTGACTCTAGAAGAGAAAACAGAGGCTCAGGGAAGTTAAGCAGCAGGCCAAATGGCTGCTGTCAAAGTGTAGCCCAGGCTAACCCACTACCCTACCTGCAAGAAAAGGCCCCAAGTTTGGGGACCTTCAGTTCCATCACTGTGTATTTAGGGAGCACCTGGGTCCCCCGGGTACTGCTCAGGTGCTGGACATGCCATGAAAAAGGGACAAGGGCTTACACTAAATCAAAGAGATCCAGAAGAAACAGAAGAATATGCAAACAGGCAAGCATTCATATGTATATCTGTGTGTGTGTGTGTGTGTGTGTGTGCAATGCACCTGCATACATTATGTATGTGTATGTATGTATCCATGTGAGTGTGTGTAGGTGTATGTGTGTGTGCACATGTGTGTACACATATGAGGTCGACACTTTCTCCTAAACAGCTAGGACTCATCAGAGGCATCAGAAGAGCATGAACTTCCCTAAATGCTATCCAAGCCTCACTTCACACATACCTTATATTACATTGTGGCCATTCTTATACTAGTTACAGAAATTCAGGGTTTAAATTACCCCCAATGAAAAGGCAAGCCCTGCAAGCCTGGAGGCCAGGTGCTTCTCCTTGAGCCTGTGCCTAGCCTGATGCCAGCAGGCAGAACCCTTAGCAAACAGGGGTGTCACTATTTAATACAACATCACCACAACTGGTACAAAGGCTCCATGGGGGCTGCGTTCTGCTCATGAGCATTTTTGTCTTTTGACTGGATGGTTGTTTTTGCCCTGTAATTGCCATGGAAACCTTGTGGGTTGGATGGGAGAGGTCACAGCAAATAGGTTAGCAGTGACAGATGTGACTTGTGCCCAATAATTGGTACCTGGAAGAATAAGCGGGTCATCATATTACTTCACACAGGGCATCTCTCACCAGGCCAGGGGCCTCAGAAAACACAGGTCTCAATTAACTTTCATGGAAATTGCATTATTTCCTGCCCATTTGAAAGCCTTCATTTATCCAAGGGGAGCTGCACAAGGCATAGGTCTAGTGCCTGTATCCTCGAAAATCATTGCTGACCTAAGCACAAAAATGGTGTTCTCCCAGGTTCAAAGCACCTTCTCATAAATCATCAGTGTCACCGTGGCCTGGCCCTGTGTGGTTGGCCCTTTCCCCTGTGTGAGGGGAAATCATGGCACACCAAACAATAAATGAGGTCTCAGGGTGAAATATTAACCAGGCATGAGCCCAGACCTGCCCCACCCCAGGCCCCATGCTCAGTCCAATACCCCACATCACCCCAGCATCGTCACTGGAAACCAAGCACAAGGGTCATCTTCTGTCCCCTGGAGGGCTTCATATGCTGCTGTGCATAGCAGCAGGATGCATCCTATGGGGATGGAACATTCTGGGTTTCCCTTGCCTGGAGTAACCAGGGATACTCAACTTCCGTGAATAGGACTGGTGCATATTAACAACTGATTAACTTCATTCAACTCCCACCAGATGCCAAATTGCTCCCCCAGGGACTCCACTGCTGCTCTCTGATTTAGCCCTAATTCCTCTGTTAGGTATGCCTTGGTGTGCCCCCCATGACTGATGAGGAAATTAGCACCCGGGAAAGTAACGTCCATTGTTACAACACAACTAAAAATGTCACACCTGACACTTGAAGTCAGTTCTTTACAGCTCAGCAGCCAACGACTTCCCCTCACTCCAGATGCTTCCTCAAGTCATGGATTATGTGGCTGAATCAGTCATGGTTCTTGGGATGAGATCACTAATGCTGGCTTACCTATGCAGAAGGAGAGCCTTTGGGTAAGTGGCAAAGGTACAAGGATCATAGTGAAGCCATCAGAGTAGAGAGCCAGGCTCAGAATCAAGGGTTATCAGGACTCTCCTGACAGTGTCACCACCAGTGGGACCTTCTTGACCTGCTCTCAAGATTCCCACCACTGAGCTGCAGGAAATGTAACAATGTTTCTGTGTTGACTCAGCCCAATGAAGACTTAAAGCCTCAGGAGTGAGAGGCCATCCCCGCCATGTTCAAGCCACCAGCCCAGCCTTGACTGTGCTAGACCAGCAAGGCAGGGCTCTGGTCAATGGCTTCTCCTGGTCCCTCAAGCCACTGCAAATCAGGCATCTTCCTGAATTTACTTCCAACCAAGACCACGCATTCAAGAGACAATTCACCTGGATGAAGAACTATTAGGAAAAAGAAATGAGAGCAAGAGAGTGACAAATGTCCAGGAAAATGGTGGACAGTGACTGTGGTCTCTGTAAAACACAAAGGTCCATAAAGGTAGCAGGGGAGCTTTGTTAGATGCCTATGAAGAAATGCCTGGAAGTGTTGACCAACTTCATTCTGTCAGTTATATAGTAAAGCATCGTCTCCACCATCAGCAACACCATCATCGATGCTGTCATCACAAGTCCACACAAATCAGCTCTGGAGCCAGAGCAAAAGCCTAGATGACTGGACTCCCCGCCAGTGCTCCTCTCAACTTGGGAGATTGTGGACGATTTCCATGGGAGAGCTGGTTGGCACGTGTCCCTCCAAAGGCGAGATCCACTTCGAGTCTACCTAGCCTCTGAGCTGTGCTCACACGGAAGGCCTCTCCTGGCTGATCAGAATCACGGCTCTGCAATCTCCCAACCCTTCAAAATTGGTACAGCCAATTGCCACCGGCTCGGTCCCAGCTCCCCATGACCCACTTTAAGCAGTGGAAGGCCACCAACATGACACTGTGTGAGGTCCAGAGCCTCGCTTCCACCTTTCCCTCTGGAGTGCTCCAGCCACTCTGTCAGGAAGCGGTGACATGAACACTGAACAGAGGCCTGAAGGAACATGAGGGACAAGGCCCCACATGGTGGACCCCCAGCCATGGGCGAGGAAGCACCCATTCCAGCAAGCTCCTCGGAGGACCAGTGGCCACTGCGCTTGGCTGCAACACTGATGAGGACTCCACAGACCCTGGGTGGCAGGGACACTGTTTACCTTGCTGAAGAGGTCCCAGCTCTAGTGAGAATGGAGGGTGCTGCGGCGACAGCCCTAAAGGAACCTCCTGTTTCTCATAGCACAGGGAAGACAGGGCTAAACATCAAACTGCAATGTATTTATGCAGGCTGCGGAAGTACAAGGAGAGCTGAATTTCAATGCACACCTGCCCCTCAGGTGAGCATTTGGGCAGAGCAGGGCACTGAAACTGTGAAGGGATCCATGATCGGATCAAGACCAAATGGAATCTCCACCTTTATCTGCATCGTGACAGTGACAAAGAGCTCAACACATTGCCCTGAACACAGCCTGATACGCTGAGTTTTTCTCCTTTGTTTCCCTACATTGCTACCTACCTTTTAAAACAACAAGGAATTGTGTGTTTGCTTCACTTAGTGCACAGAGCAGACACCAAATAAAAAATTACCTAGCAAAGGAAAGACAGAAGTTGGGGGAAGGAGGGAGTAATGGGGGGAGAAAAAATGAGGACTGGGAAATTTACATACATGAATAAGCTGCACACCAGCCCAGGTGCAGATGCAAGTGGGTTTAAGAGAGAATGTGTCGAGCTGGACGGGTGAGTCTTTACGCAGAAGGCCCAGGATGGAAAGGTTGTTTAGCTTTCTCTTCCCTCTAGACTTCAAAGAGAAAGTGAAGGTCATAAAATATGACCTTCAAGGTGTGTGCCAACAAGACTAGGGTCCAGCTTCTCTTTGTCTGGTGGCTTCAGTTTAGAAAGACAGGAGTCCCTCAGTATCTTGGAGGGACTGGTTCCAGGGTCCCTGGGATACCAAAATCTGACATCCTCAATTCCCTGTATAAAATGATATAGAATTTGCATCTAACTTATATACTTCATCTGATATACTTTAAGTCATTTCTAGCTTACTTATACTACCTAATAATGACAAGGAAACATCTGTGCCTGTTTAGTAGAGACAAACTTTTTGGAATATTTTGACATGAAGTTGTACAGAACCTGTGTACATGGAGGGCTGACTGTAATTAAATGTAATACTAAGAAGAATTGGGCAATTATAAAACTACTGACAGCTCAACATCTCTTTACAGATACAATATGGGGGGGCGGTTTCAGTGTTTAATATTTCATTTGCACAACACATTTACTGAGCACCTACTATGTGCCAGGCACAAGCAGCATCCCTTAGAGTGGATACTGTTTAACATCCCCTTTCAACAGTTTATAAATGCCAAGTTAATTGATATTCCCGGACTTAGGTTCTACCTTTCAGCTTCTAGGATTGATACTTTTTTCACTGTATTATCTCCACCTGACCTTCACTACCAAACACAAAGCAAAAGAAAACAGAGAAAAGAGAGAGACAGAGTGAACTATAAAAACCATCAAAAAGATTCTGGCACATAGCCAGGACATTGCACCAGGCACTCCATAGAAAGCAGAATGTGAAATGTAATGGATCTTCGTTCACCAAGCCCCAGAGTAATGAATTCCAAGCAAACCAGACTGCATCAGAGAGCCCGTGCTGGGGAGTTCCCACCCCCAGGGGGATGGGCTGATATGCTGCAGCTGGGTCTGTAATTCAATAAGACAAGAACAGCAATGGGGCCAGGGAAACGCAATGCCATCCACGAGCCTGGAAGGACTCTGTGATGGTTCCAGCCTGTGTGTAAGGATGGGTGTCCTTTGAGCTAGGGGACTGCAGCCCACCTGGGCTTCTGCAGATGAGTTGGGCTTCACCTTGAGGCTTGATTTGAATGGACAGTGGAACACCTCCCTCCAGGCCCTGTCTCCAGGCAGGACAGTGTTGGTGAGTTATGTGTGGTGGAAAGATAGGGTCCATTATCTGCCCTACTGCCAGGAAGCAATAGCCTCATTTTTCATCAGATCTGGGTGAAGTAGTTCTTGTCAACTCCCCCAAAAATAGAATAGGAAACTAATGTTCCAGAAATAATAAGTAATTGAGACAGAAATTGGAATCTAGTCTATCCAATTCGGATATCTTTTTTTCCTTTTTCTGTTGGTTCTAAACAAGTTCTCTACAACAGAGCCAGCACACCTGAGCTCTATTCATTCTCTGAGCGTCGCACGGGGGCACTCACTGTCCTGAGCCTTTTACTGTGCAGCAGGCAACCTGGGAACAATAGCAAACTAAGAAAGATACTGTGCCATCTCCCCAAACCTCCGGTCACATCAGGAAGGCAGCACTCCCACAAACAGAACTAAGTAGTCAATCCAGGACATCTTTATCATCAA
Organism: Geosciurus inauris; assembly: GCA_004024805.1. Taxonomy (NCBI): domain Eukaryota; kingdom Metazoa; phylum Chordata; class Mammalia; order Rodentia; family Sciuridae; genus Geosciurus; species Geosciurus inauris. The sequence goes on from PVHX01004655.1 coordinate 67,900, forward strand.
AACTGTCACCGTCCATCCACCCATTCATTGCCGTCAGCAAGTTCACTCCTTGTGCAGTATTTGCTAAATACAGAGGACGGGACAAGCCCTGCCCAATAGACTGGAAGGAGAGCAGTGGACACAGATGGCACACAGGCATGATGCCCTCTTGAATGTACAAATATAAAGAAATACAGCACGTCCAGTAATCCCCAGATCACCTGAAGACATTGTGCTGGCAGAGCTATTCTGAGTCCCTGCAGTCACAGAGCACACCCTACACTCCCAGGGCAACAACTGAGTCTCCAAACCACCCCTTGCACACTGCCAAGGTGGGGGAGTCCACCCTGTAACATAACTGAGCAGGGTCAGACTCTCTCACAAATCAAGGAAGAAATAGGAGTGCCAAGAAGTGACCCATCTAAGCAGAAGATGGGGCGGGAAGTCAGAAAGGCACAATGACATACTTGGGCTGAGTGTCAGGATGGCTGTTGATTAGTTAATTTGCTGAGTCAACTCAACTGGGCCATGGTGAGTCCACATATTTGGCAGAACGTTACCCATGGTGATGGTGTTTGGGATGAGATGAACAAACAAATCGTTACCCTTTGAGGGTAGCATGCCTTCCTCCTGGCCAAGGGTGGGTCTCATCCAATCAATTGAAGGCGTGCATGGCTCAAGAGCTGACTCTCCCTAGAGTCAGGGAGTGAGCACCTCCTTCCTGCCTGCCATCCAGCTGGGACAACAGTGATTTCTAGCCTTGGGACTCAACCTGAAATACCAGCTCTCCCTGCATCTCAAGGCTGCCTGTACTTGGACAGGGGCTATACCACTGGCTCCCCCAGACCCTGGCTCAGTGACTGAAGATCTTGGGACTTCCATAATCACCTGAGCCAGACCTGAGTCAATTCCTTATTTTTGTTTCCCAGGAGAACCCTGACTGATACAGAAGGAACGAGGAATCAGAAAGAAAGTCCTTAGTAGATAACTGTGTTTATGTGGAGATTCTGAGCTGAGCGGAAAGAGAAAATCAAAAAGATGATTTCCTGTACTTTTAGAGAGAACCTCTCCTCACACACCCATATTGTCTAGGGAACATTTTCTCAGAGACTAAACACATGTCAATTCTCCCATTTGTTGCTGCAATGGCCCAATTGTTACTTCTTTTATACACTTTTTTTGATTTATTTATGGCAAATGAATTGGGGCCACTTGAAATCCAGGTGTATTTGCAATACAAAACTGTTATCTAACTATCTGATATGTGCCAACCACTCACAATACTTGATAAAAAGGAATTCATGAATTGGTGACAAAAGCATTCAACATTCACGTAACTGTTCTCCTACAGTTGGAATAAGTGCAATAAAAGACAAAGGCGGGTCACTCTCAGAGCTTGTCCTGGAAGCTGGCCTTCTCCAGTATGCTTAATGAGGTCATGCTGGCCTGGATTAGAACTGGGATCTGAGGGGAAGGAGCACTCTGGGAGAGGACCCTGCAGGAGGAGACAAGGCCTGGCCCAGGGTGGGGCAGGAGATGGTAGATGGTTTAGAAAGGGCTGTTGAGGGGCTGAGGGAGCAGCAGGAAGCAACAGGAGGTGGGCAGTGGTCTGAATGGAAACTTGGGAAGAATCAGAGGCCCTTCACTCAGGGCCAAGGGTACCTTCCAGATTCAGACTGTGCTAAGGACATTGGAAGTCACTGGCCTGTTAAGGTAGGGAGGAATCTGCTCAGATTTTTTTTTTTACAACTTTATCTTATAAGAGCAGTTTTAGGGTCACAGCAAAAGCAGCAGCAGGCACACATATTCCATGCCCCTTTGTCCCCACATTATCAACATCCCCACTAGAGTAGCACATTTGTTACAGTCAGTGAAACTGCACTGGCCAGTCTTGTAACCCGAGGTCATTGTTCACAGTAGGGTTCACTCCTGGTGGTGGACAAATAGATAATGATGTGCATCCACCTTTAAAATATCACAAAGAGTAGTTTCACTGCCTTTAAAGTCTGTTCTGCTCGGCCTATCCATCCCTCCTGCTCCATGACCTTGGCAACCACCGATACTTTGACTATCTCCATGGGTTAACTTTTCCCAGAAAGGCATTCTTCAGGGATTCTGCAATCTGTAGCCCTTTCAAGCTGGCCTCTTCCCTAAGCAATATTCATTTAAGTTTCCTCCACATCTTTTCACAGCTTGACCGCTCAGTTTTGTCAGCCTGCAATAACATTTCATTGTCTGGATGGACCCCCATTTATTCCTTCATTCACCTGCTAAAGGCCATCTTGGTGCTTTCTGAGTGTTGGCAGTTATGAATAAAGCTAATCTAAACATCTGTGTGCAAGTTTTTGCGTGGACATAAGTTTTCAGCTCCTTTGGCAAATAGCAGGGAGCACACTTGCTGGATTTCATGGTACCTTTTTGTTCCGTTTTAGAAGAAAGTGCCAAATTGTCTTCCAAAGTGGCCATAACTTTCTGCATTCCCACCCCAGGGAAGGAGAGTCCCTGCTGTTCTCTTTTTTTTTTTTAAATATTTATTTATTTTTTTAGTTGTAGGTGGACAGAATATCTTTATTTTATTTTTATGTGGTGGTGAGGATCGAACCCAGTGTCTCACGCGTGCTAGGCGAGCATGCTACCACTGCACCATAACCCCAGCCCCTGCTGTTCTCTTCTTCCCCAGCTCCCTTGGTCATCTTCTAGAGTGTGGAATCTTGTATGGGCCTCCATCTACATTTCCCTGGTGACACAGGATATAGAACATCCATTGAGAAGCTTAACTTGTGCTTGGATATCTTCTGTGGGGAGCTGTCTGCTAAGCTTTGGGGTCTATCTTTAATGCAGTAGTTTCTTTCCTGGTCATGGAGTTGTGAGGTTTCCTGGTGTTTTCTGTAACAGTCCTTTGTTAGATATGCTTATTGCAAATATTTCCACCTACTTTGTGGCTTTTCTTCCCATTCTTTTTAGTGTCCTCATCTTTGGCAGAGCAGGAATGTTTAATGTTAATGAAGTACAACTTACCAATTCTTTCTTTTATGGCTGGTGCTTTTGGTACCATACTACACAGTCATATCCAAACACAAACTCGAGTCTATGTTCCCCATGTTATCTTCTAAAAGCTTTGCAATTTCTCATACAAGATTTAGGTCTCTGAACCATTTTCCAGTTAATGTGTGTGAAGTGTGTAAGGTTTGTATCTAGTTTCACTGTTTTGTTTGGATGTGGAGGTCACACCAGTTGTCACACCATCATTTGTTGAAAAGCCTCGTTTTTCTCCATTTTATTGCCTTTGTTTCTCCATCAAAAATAATCAACCACATGGTATACACAATTTCTTGGATCCTTATTCTGCTGCATTGATCTATTGTTCCATTTGTTCACCATAAGCACATAGTCTTGACTGCTGTCTTGAAGTCAGATGGGCTCAGTCTTCCAGCTTGGATACTCTTCTGCAATATTCCATCAGTTTCTCTGGGTATTTTGGTTCCACATAAACTTCAGGATCGGTTTTCCAATAACTCAAAGATAAGTTGTTGAGATTTTATTGGGATTGCATTAATTGTATAGATCCAGGCGAAAGTACTGATATTTTGACAATACTGAATCCTTCTACTTATGAACATGGGATGTTTCCCATTATTGAGTTCTTTGACTTCTTTTAGCAGAGTTTTGTGGTTTTCTTATATAGACCTAATATATATCATATTAATTTTGATCTAAGTATTTCATTTTTGGAAGTATTAATGTAACCAGTTTTGTGTATTTAATTTCAAATTCCACTTGTTCATCGATGGTATATAGGAAAGTAGTTGACTTCAATGTATTAGTCTTGCCTCCTACAACCTTGGTACACAAACTGCGGCTTGAAGTCTGCTTTCTGGATGCAATGTGTATATACACTCTATGGTGGCAAGGATGAGGGTTGGGAGGTCTGTTTGGAAGTTCTAACTGCAGTCCAGGTGAGAAATAATGATGGTTTAAACTGTAACAGGGGTGGGTGGGATGGTGGTAGAGGTGGAAAATAAAGGCAAGTGAACCCAAGTTAGAAATATGTAGGAGGAATAATCAACAGGGCCTGGTGATTAAATATGAAGTAGGAGGCAGAGAAAGACGCAAGGATGACACCTGAATTAGAATGTGTGGTTCTGAGGACCAGGGCCTCAGGAGGTCTATTAATTAATCATAATAGCAGCTCACATTTGCCAACTGCCCACCATGCAGAGGTACTGTGCATGACCTAATTTACTCTCCAGCATTTGGGCGGGAAGGCATAGCTCATGACCACACTTTATAGGAAGGAAAAATGGAAACTCAAATAGTCATTTCATCCAACAGTATGTTATGTAAACATGGTGGAACTAGGGTTCAAAGGCACAGAAATTGACTCAAAGTTTGTGTTCTGCTATGTTTTGAGAAAAGGAAAATCAATTTAGATGTACCCCAAGTCCTTACATATCATATGTAATTGGTCACGAAACTCCAACCACTTATCTCCAGAATATTTTTTAAACTCATGGTCCTCATCTCCCAAAGTTGGTGACCTTTGACTCTACTTTATTTCCACCTGGATCATTACAACCAGCTCCTAACCAGCATCATCATCTCTTTTCAGTTTTCTACCAAATGCAGCTTCCATGAGCCTCCAGTTCATCCCATCACCTCACTCTGCAATGAATCACTATTGCTTTTAGAATAAGGACCACATTCTCTGAGACTGTTCTTGAGTTACCTAACTGGCTACAGCTTACCTGGGCCCACTGTTCATTAGGAGGTCCAGGGAAGGGTTGACCCATTCAAATGGATCAACATTTGCAGCACTGGATCAGGCAGATATATTTTGTAAGTTGAAAATTAAAGAAAGAAAATATCGATCAGCAAAGATTTTGACTAATGTGGTCATTTTTTTTCATTTACCTGATACTTAGAATCCAGCTTCAATTCTCACCCCTTCTGTCCCTTTTGAAGATTTGCCACTGCTGTAAGTTCTAGTGGAGTTCATGATGGCTCAGCCTACTTTCATCATGGAATCAAAGACCCTCCTCCTCGTCCACTTGGCAATTGCTCTCATCCCAGTTGACTCAGGTGCAGCTGGCCCTGTGTTCAGTACTGAAGGGAAGTTGCACCCATGACAGGCCTTGGCTGGGAGTTCCCTGTGCTGGGTGCTGAGCTGCACAGGCCACAGGGGACATCAGATTTAATCTAAACCTTAACCCAACGAACATAGTGCTTTATGAGTTCCACTGGATAAATACTAACACAAGGCTCATGAAGTTTAAGTAACTTGGAGAATATTACAAAACAAATAGGTAGAGTGCTGAGATCCATACCCAGGCAGTCTGGCTGCAGGGTCTGTTTTCTGGACCATCACAGCCCACTGCTCTATAAAGGGGGCTCAGAACAGCACCTGGACCCTGCTCATCTCCTGGAGAGGCTTTACTCTCAAATCTGCCCCACAGTATCAGGGGCTGCCCAGCCTCTGTTCATTTTCTGAACTGAATCTTTAGCATCTTACTAATTCTGAAACTTCTTAAAACCCTTCCAATGCATTCTCTTTTTATCGAAGATGGTCACAGTGCAATCTTGTTTTTTATGACCACTAACGCACATCTCTCTGCACACCCCATGTCGTCGGTGAAGGGGTGGTTCTTGGATACTAAAAGTAAATAGAGATCTCTAGGACAGAAGAAAGAGATCTGAGGAGTCTTGAAATGAAGAAGGTCATGGAGGATGAAAAGGAAGCAAAGTAGCTGTAAATGCTGTCAGTGGAGGACACTCAGACCCAGGGCCCAACCCCACACAGCAGAACTCCTTAGGCCACACGTGAATGGCGAGAAATCTCAGGGACCAGGAGGGCCTCACAGAGATGTGGGGAGCTTGGCAGAAGGGAAGCTGACCCCTCCATCAAGTGGGATAAATAATTCTGCTGTGAACACCCTGACTCACCTTCCAAGGACCCCTGCTCCCCCCAACTAAAGCCAGACCCCCAGGTGAATGTGCTATTCTTCAATGTGTCCCCAGTGTCCCTGATGAAAGAAGGACTGATGGCAATGTGTGAACAAGTGCGTGGAAGAGCACATTAGTGGGGCCTTTGCCAGGGTGTCCTGGTGTAGTTCCTGAGATTCAAGATGTAGGGAAATAATGACATGGTTCCCACTTTCTTTTGGAAAGTGGGAGACCTTCTCCCACTTTCTTTCGGTCATAATTTGTACAAAGTAAATTGCATTTACAGATGGAAGCAAATATGCTATCGAAAAAGGAATTATTGCTTTAGAGAAGCATAAAAATTTTAAAATATGACTTCTAGTATAATAGGAACAATTACTTATTTCATCCTTATCAAATACCTTTCAGAGTGGAGATGGCCACAGCTCATGGAATAAAAATGGGGAATGAGAAGCCCAGGAATGTTAATAATGTTAGTATTCAAAATTAGAGATGAAGAGTGATCATAGTGCCCATCTCCTAACCAGAGGGCCTTCAGTCCTCCTTGCTGTTGCACTGTAGTAAAGAGGGGTGCATGGCTACCTATGCTGTGTAACAAATGACCTCGAGGTTCAGTCGTTACAAATAGCAAACACCTATTGTCCCACATTTCCTGCAAACCTGGAATTCAGAACTGGCTTAGTGGAATTTTCTGGCCCAGTGTCCTTCATGAAAATTTCAGCCCAAATGTCCATTAGGGTGGCCTTAATCTCAAGGTTTAACTGGGGCTGAAGAATCCATGCCCCAAATGACCCACCCATAGGCCTGGTAAGTTAGCGCTGGTGGTGGGCAGGGCCTATGTTGTTTCCACAGGGCTCCTTGAGTGTCCTCATGACACAAAAGCCAGTTATCCCAGAGCAAGTGATTTAAAAGAGGAAGGGGTGGCGGCAATGTCTTTTATGACCTGCCCTCAGAAATTCAGCCCCACCACTTCCAGCATCTCAATGGCTTTGCAGTCTCGTGGGAGAAGACTGCATAAGCACAGGAGCAAAACTTTAGAAGTTGAGTACCACCAAGAACTATCTTGAAACCACAAGTCAGGCACCACAAGAATGCCAGTCACTAGCCAAATGTGAACCAAAGGAAAGGTGCACATCTGCGGGACAGAAAGCCAAGAGACCCCAGGCCTGCTCCCATCATCTCATGAAACTGCCCTCCACGAGACATCAGTCTTCTTTTGCTCACATTGGGAATCTCACATGTGAAAAGCCTGTATGGGGACAGATATTCCTTTTGGAAGAGTGCTGGGAGGTTATCAACAAAGACCCCATGTCTAAAATACTCCCCTTCACATAAGAACAATTATCATGGGCACTCTAATTAATTCTGTCCCCCTCCAACTTCTTGTGATAGGTTCAAGTAGAAAATCAACAAACTAGGTGAAGCGCTGTTCTTCATTGTGTAACAGAAGTGTGTACTCAGGCCCTATTTTCCCCAGACCCCCTCAGCTCTACAAGCAAAAGAAGTCTCCCCCTACAGTTGAAGGTTTACTCCATTGGCAGAATGGTGAAGGTCAGACTACAAAATAAGCAAAAGCCAGGAAGGCACCTAAAAGTCACTCTGCAAGACCAGCAAGGTCCATGTGCCATTCTCAGCTCTCTTTCAGAGCAGTGGAGTAGAGTGATCCAGAGAGAAAGCCATGAAGCCAGACTTTCTGGGCTCAGATGCAAGCATTCCAGGTATTCTCCTTGTGGCAGCTTCCCAGTTACTGAAACTTTATGAGCCTCAGCTTCAGTATATGTATAGTGAAAATAATAATGCTGCTGATACCATCAGATGAAGTGGAAATTAAGTTAGGTACAAGGTTAGTCAGCTCCCCCTTATGGTAACAAATATCTGAGATAACCCAACTTAAAAAGAAGGAAGGTTTATTTTGAATCTGGACCTCAGAGGTTTCTGTCCATGGTGGCTTGGCATCCTTGCTCTGTGGCCTGTGGCAGCATGATATCACAGCAGGAGCTAGTGGTAAAGGAGACTGTTTGCCTAGTGGCATCCGGGAAGCAGAAAGAGAAAGTTACAGACCCTTCAAGGGTGTGCTTCCAATGACCTAACTTCCTTCAACTAGGCCCACTTCCTAAAGGCATCACCACCTCCCTGTAGGGCCACAGGCTGGGAACTAGGCCTTTGACACATGTGCCTTTGGGGGACATTCAAGATCCAAAGAGAACAGGAACTAATCCCTATCAAGTAGGAGGGTCTTTGCTACACTCCTCTCACCTGGCACTCTCTCCATTTCCCTAAAGAAGAGTCATGTTCCCAGGGAGGGTATGGGGTCCCACAATAACAGATGGCAGAGCAGACTCCCAGGACCAGGTTGGGTGCTGCACTGGTCCAGATGGCAGTAGCAGAAGAGAAAAAAGCAGGGAAGAGGAAAGGCACTTGCTCACAAACTCCTTTTAAGTCTACTGCTTTTAAAATGGAAAAGCATGATTTTGAAAATGCTTTCCGGGCAAGCATCTTAAGTGTGGAAGCCATTGAATTGACCAAGGTTCTCTTGCAAGGCCAGTCTCCCAAGCCGAGAAACGGACTCAGGTACAAGTAAGTGGATTAATGGAACACAGCCAGGTTTTAGGGACCCATTTTCTCCTCCATCCATCAAGTGGAAAATGACTGTCCTAAATGCCTCCCTCGAGTGATGCTTTTAAGGGATTTATAGTCTTTGAGCTGCTGGCAGGGATTATGAAATGATGGTCAAGGGCAGCGTTTCCCCCTGGAAGGGCCCTGGGAGTTTATCCGTTTGAATCACCTACTATAGAGAGGAAGACACTGAGGCCAAACATTGTAAGATGGGCTTGATATTCCAAGTGAGTACATGCAGATCTAGGACAAAGGCCAGGGTTGGACCAGGGGCCCATTCCTCCTGTCACTCAGCCCTAAATAAAAAGGGAGGGGGTTTTGAATCACAGATTCCTCTTCAGTCCATCTAGAGAACTTCACGCATTATCTCATGTAATCCATGTCATAACTTAATGTTGCACAAAACTCCTGTGGAGTCTATTTCTTTTAAGACGGTCAAGCACTTTGGTGCCAGTGTGACTCCAGAGGGATAGAGACCCACTGAACTCAGAAGAGATGGGAGCAGAGGGTGACTGGACTTGCCCTGGGCTGGCTCCTTTGCTACTGTGCCACCTGCAGGACTGCAGACCTCATGGACACAAGAGCTCTGTCCTGTTTCTCCTCTCAGCCCAGGGCTGGGCAAGTAACAGGCATCTGATCAATGATCAACGTGTGGAGTCAATGAGCCACCTCACTTAAATCCTAAGATAACCAATGAGTACTGAGTTATAAAAGAGAAAACCAAAGCTCAGAGTCATTGAAAGATTTGGTCACATCCCTCAGTGTATGAATATGGGAACTAGAAATCATTTTGTGACCTTCAGGAAGAGAAAGTCCTCAGGACATCTATTTTCATGTAGAAATAAGATGCTTCAAATCCAACAAATATACCACTGTTGATACACAGGTCCTTCTGAAGTGCTTTAGAGATTAAGTGTCCCCAAGCAGTTTTGTGGGCTCTGCCTGTGTAGATTCCTTCCCCAGGGATGGGAGAAAGAGTAAAGGCAGCAGAGCCTTGGTCTGCACAGTTGTACAGATTTCAAGGTCATGGACATCCACATTAACCAGAGTTGCATATTGTTTAAATTTCAAGTACTTGGCCTCACAGCCTCTCTTAAGATTCTAGCCAAATATGCATAACATAGTTTAAATAATAAATAGTAATGACACAGCAATTACAAAATTTAGCTACTGTTCCAAGATCCTCACAGTACCTCATTTAATCCTTATTGTGACATAACATGTAAGCTCTTACTGTTACTAAAATAATACCTATTTTACAGAGGAAGCAACTAAGTAAGAGAGAAACTTCTAAGTCCAAGAGACCAGCTACTTCTAAATCCTGACTTGGCCTCTCCTTGCCTGGCATTATTCTCTTTGTGAACGGATAGATAGGAGGTTGGATGAGCAGATGGACTGATAGATGGGTGGATGAATGAAAGAATTGAAAGACAAGAAACAGGAGCCAATTAATGGGAGTAGTATGGAGGTAAGCCTCCAAATATCCCATGTGATCTACAATTCACACGTGGATAACTCTGGCAGTTGCGTTAGACTGGATGTTTGGGTGAGGCCAGACAGTGAAGGTGTGAGCCGGCTCTAAAGTCAGGCACACCCTTCCACATGCCAGCTCCACCTCTACATGCTATTTGCCTTTGCATGTGACATTTTTGAGCCTCAATTTCTATTCTAAAAGAAATGGGGGAAATAAATTTTCTACTTAGAAGGGTGTGAGAAGATCTAACATCATGCTGGTGCACAGTAGGTGCTCAGCAAATGCATGATGAAAGAATAAGGGAGAGAGTCAACAATGTATCATTGGAATCCCTCATGTGGAAGAGATCTGCGCCAAAACCAGGATTCGGAGTCTGCTTTGTGTTAGGGCTAGAGCTACAAAATCACCCAAATGCAGCTAAACTATGAACGTCTCCATAATTACATGTTAAACCCACATCCCTGTCGTTGGATATGTTGCAGAAATGTTCTCCCTCACTTATGTTCAAGTCAGCAAAGAGCTAATTGGGATCCACCAAGTCAGGTAAACTTCCCAATCCTCTGTATCTCTGAACTGAGATTTGCAGTTTGCCCAAAATAAGTGCATTTCTAAGAGGTTGTGGGGGAGGAGGGAAGAGCATTTCGCTGAGGGAACGCAAGGTTAGGAAGGGGTATTCACTACTTTGTAACTTCTACCCATGCACCCAGGCCAGGGAGAAGGCATCACCTCCGTGGGAAGTCGCTGCCCTCGAGATCCTGAGCTTGTGAGTGGTGGGCTGCTACAGGTACCTCCTAGGTAACAGTCATGCATTTGCGTCCAGCAGAGATGGCACAATGGTCTTAAAGCACTCGTTGCCTTCATCTTCAGGAGAACAAACGCCAAATGGTGGCTTCCCCGTGTCCCCTTGTAGCACATTTTCTACATCAGAGAGAGGATGAGAAGGGTGTCCAGGCTGTAGGTGTGAAAGGAGAGGACTGGCCACTCTGCCGGACATGCTTCCCCCTCTGCAGATGAAGGAACCTGAACGGTGTGGGCCCCACCCAGGCTGCCTTTCTCCCTCATTCCCCATTTCTCTCATCTCTGACAGGGAAAGATGAAACACAGGAAGAGCCAGGAAATCATCCTGGGAAGACTGGGATAACACAGGAGATGTAAAAGGAACAAAAGGAAACTTTAAAGGTAGAATTAGAAACCTAGCATGGTTAAAGGACAGGACAAGGGAAAGGAGAGCGGATTGTAGCCACATCTGCATCTGGATCTTGGGAAGGACAGGAGCCAGAGAACAGGGCAAGGGGACTGGGAGGCATGTGTGCACCCACACAGAAGCGGGGAGAAGGGCTTGGCGATGTGCAGATGGTGAAGAGGCCCCACTGTCCATCACTGAGAGAAGGCGAGGGCCACGGCAGAGCAGCCTGGGAACGCAGCACATGGCCAGGTGCTGTGAGGCTAGCAGGGTCTTCCTGCTCTGGGATCCAGGCCAGAGTTTCTCAAAGTGCAATCCTCAAGCCAACTGCCTCAACATCACCACAGATGGTTGCTAAAAATTCAGATCCCAAAGCCTTCCTATGGCTGAGCAAATCAACAAGACAATACAGATGGGCAGCTCAGGCTCTGAGCCAGTGGCCCGCAGCAGGCCCCAGGGAGCCATTGAAGGGCTTAAAGCAAGAATCCCACTTTCATGTTTCATTTTACAGGGATTTTCGTCATCCTTTATGCTTTATAGGATTTACAACAAACATCCGTTTCATATTTAAAGTTGCATCCTCTCATGAGGATGGCTGGCTATTGTATTCCCACTGCACGAAGCTCCACGAAGGGGGAGCCACATCTTCCCCTGTGGTTTGAAGCCTCCCGTGGCTGGAACTCCATCTCTACTGAATGGAGAAGGGAGCATGCACTTGTACTTCAGTGCAGTCTGAGGAGTCTGAAATGACAGGTGAGAGGAGGAGAATCTGAGGCACAGGACTGGACTCCTGCATAATCCAGACAAGAGGGTGGTGGGGACTGAAGTAAAATGGTCAGGCTATTACAAGGAATCCTGGATACGGATGGGGTGGCTATTAGGACAAAAGAATGCTGTATCCTGAGGACTTCAGGTTTTCCTTCTTAGCTCCAAACCTACCATATATCTGAGCCCTCCCTGTCTGTGTCAATAAAGCTTTATTGGAACATAGAGCCATTTGTTTCTGTATTGTCTGCTTCTGCTTTCTCACCTCAAGAGAAGAGTTGAGTAGTTGTGGCAGAGACCATATGTCCAGAAGAATCTAAAATATTTACTATCTTTCTGGCCCTTTTCAGAAAATGTTTGCCCACCCCTGATTTCAGTGCTCGCTTAATTCTCTGCTGTTTCAGGAATTACACTGAGTTCAGAAGGAGGAGCAAGTGATGCTTCCCAACCAGACTTGGCTGATTTAAGAGAAGGAAGAGGGAAGTGTGGGATTTCTGACTTGCAGAATTGCCAGAATGCACTGGTGTCCACACAGTATGTGGTGTGAGATTCCTTTCACAGAAAAGCCCAGGCATATACAGCAAAGCCAGGATTCTAAATCTGCTCAGTCACCCACAAAGTCATAGTCAGCCCAGAGCCAAAGGAATTGGAGAAGGTCATGACCACAGTGCCTCTGAAGAGCATCACGGACTCTTCAGGAGACGTAGCTCAAGGGACGAAGATTGACATCACAGGATCCAGGACATTAGCCTGAGCAGGCTCCAAAAGGACAGGTCCTTGGGTATGCAGGTGGGGCAAGAGGAGGAAGCCAGATACACAAGGCAGAAACGGCAAGAAGAAGACAAGACACAAGATCGTGGTGGCAGGGCCAGCTGTAACCTCCAGGGCTGCAGGATCCTGAAATCAGAAAATTGTACAAGTTCTTCAAATGATCCCCTAAGACGTCACCCACTGTACATCAGAGAGGGCTGCCCTCATCTCAGTGACAACCCTGACATCTCCAATACCTCGTCAGTAGTCTCCTTGAGGACTGAGACAACCACGAGAGACACTGACTGCGTTGATGACAATCAGCGGTTAGCCTTTTCTGATTCTCTTGAAGGATATGTCCTCCTTGAAGCTCAGCTCTTCACAGGCCCTGGTTCAAATACAGACTGAGGTCAGGCTCAGAAACCCTGCATGGGTCCTGGCATCCCATAGCCAAAGTCCCTACATTCAGAGGCCTTGGGTTTTCCTGTCTCTCTTCCTAGCCAGAGCAGTTGGAACTGGAAAGACAATAACCAGTTTCCCTTTGAAATCTACATGGTGGTTTAGTGGTCACTGTGTCTACACTGCCTTGGTTTGAATCCAAGTGACCTGAGATAGATTCTAACAATGCCTATGCTTCATGCCCTCCGCTATAAAATGAATATAACAATAGAACCTCCCTCTTGAGTTTGTTAAAAAGATAACTAATTTAATATAATTTGACATAAAAGCACTTTGAATGGGGCTGGGCCTACAGTAAGCTTCCTACAAGCAATACTGCTTATTTGCTTAACTTGCAGTTTTAGCCCTTGCAAGTAGTGCATGGAGCCAGCACTTTCCATTCATTGTCTGTCTGCCATTCAATCCATTTCATTCAATATGACATTCATTTTCACTTCTCATTGCATTGATTGCAAGGAAGCAGGTGCATTATCCTACTATTGCAGATGAGGACACTGAGGTACAGTTAAGAGACATAATTTTTCAAAGATGCACAGCCAGTTAAGCAGTAGAGCCAAGAATGGAAGATTCCATGGGCTGTCTGGCTTCAGAGCTCCTGAAACAGCTCAGCACTATACTGCAGAGTCCGAGACATCTGCAACCCAAAGCCAAAGCCTTCCTCCAGGTCCAGCACTAGCCTAGGGAGTGAGACCCACTCACAGATGGAAGTGGAGGGTGAAAGGAACCTGGTGAAAGTTCTGGAGCCAATTCATACCAAAAGGAAATCACCCAGGCATGATCGGTGCTGCTGGCTCTCTAACCCATAGGCTATTCACTCACAGTCCCCTCCACTGTCTGCCTCAGACTATAAAGATAGAGCTAAGAAAACAGATGTTCATCTCCCAGAATTTTCTCTAGATTATATGTTAGTGTGACCATGTTTTAACTAATGAAATAAAAAGGAACTATTCTAGGAGGCTTAAGGAAAGTGGTTTGTTTGTTGTTGTTGTTTCTTTTGTTTTCCTGTTTAAAAAGGGATAGAGAAGGGAGAAGAATGGCTGAGGCTGCTTCTCCCTTTCCTTCTGCCTGGAATAGATGTGAGATATTTGGAGCTATGGTGATTATATCATAGCAAAGAGATGATACAAAAGCTACGGATGGCAAAGAGCTGAATTTAAAAAACAGGGAGTTGATGCCTTTCTTTAAGTATGAAAAAAAGAGAAAGAAAAGTCAGGAACTGGTCAACTCTGGGCTTGTTATGTATGCAGCAGGTGAAGCCACCGTTAGTCAAATTCTCTGTTCCTCAGTGCTGACAGCAAGACTGGTGGACACTGCAAAGCAGCACCAAAATGCAGAGGTATTAAGGAATTTCTGTGAACCAGGTGGTGAACCCCAAGGAATCCACTCACTCTGGGACACCAGTACTCATTGGTAAATCTAAGGAAACAGGATCAGATGTCAGTAAAGTCCATTTGTTTCTGAGATGTTATGACTTTGTGCAATGAGGAGATACTGCAAAGGATTTAAGTAGTACTGGGAAATGATAAAGAGAAGAAATTACCAGGAAACTGATTTAAACATGGCCTCAGGATGGACATATAACTTCTGATGGTTTTTAAGTTTGCATTAAGGTATATCAATGAAACTTTAAGCAATACTCCATTTCTACAGGGTTACCATATTTATAATCTTTCAAGGGTTTCTTAGATATATCTCATTATGAATATTTTGAAATGAGCTGAACAACTCTACTCAACAAAAGATGGAGCTCAGAGTTCCAAAGGCTAAGTCAGTCACCCCAGGCTCTCACAGACAACTGTGACTGTGCTGGGATCTAAGGCCAGGCCTGAGTTCTCTCAGCCATGGCCACACTGAACCATCCATTTACTCTCAAAACCAGCACGAACTCAACAATGATAATCTACTCTCCATTGCACCCAACCCACCAGGGGAGAGAGGGTGGCTAATAACCACCCACTTGAAGCAGCATGACGCACATAGCTCTCATCCTGCCTAAGTGACACAGGTGCCAATGATGAGCTGTCATTCCCTTCTCAGAAGTCTGAGTCAAATTTACGACCAGCTGAGTATAGGATCCAAGGCTGGCTTGACAAATGACTATTATGATGATGATGATGGTGGTGGTAGTGGTGATGGTGATGATGATGGTAATGGTTATGAGGATAATGATGATGGTGGTGAAGGTGATAATGATGATGATGGTGATGATGATGATATGGTGGTGATAATGGTGATGGTGATGTGGATGAGGATGATGGTGGTGGTGATGATGATGGTGGTGGTTGTGGTGATGGAGATTGTGATGTGATGATGGTGATGATGATGGTGGTGATGATTATGATGATGGTGGTGGTGGTGATGATGGAGATTGTGATGTGGTGATGATGATGGTGGCGACAGTGGTGGTGGTGATGGTGATGATGATGGTGGTGATGGTGATGACGGTGATGGTACTGATGCTCATGATAATGAACCATCTAATGTAAAGCCTTTCAGAAACA
The DNA here is from genome assembly GCA_004024805.1 of Geosciurus inauris. Taxonomy (NCBI): domain Eukaryota; kingdom Metazoa; phylum Chordata; class Mammalia; order Rodentia; family Sciuridae; genus Geosciurus; species Geosciurus inauris. The sequence continues at coordinate 83,567 of PVHX01004655.1, forward strand.
GAAAAAAGTGTGTGTGTGTGTTTCACTTCCTTTCCACTGAATTCTACTTTATCATATGCCAAAGGCCACCCAGGTACAATGCATTTTGTCCTATTGCTCTTTGCATTTATTTTTGATTTTGTAACCTTGCAGAACACTCTCCTACTGGATAGAGCAAGTCACATCTAGGTACTTTCAAAGATTTAGAGGGCTGGGATTAAACTTTACCGCAGGGCACATATTTGTAATAAGAGTCAGGGAAGAACTCTGGGAAGAACTCTGAGGGTTTCCAACCCTCCTCCTGAGAGCCTGCTGGCCCTTGATGGCTTCCCAGAAGCAGAGGAGAAAGGTGGGTAGTATGAAACCGGAGGACCAGGGGAGCTCTGGACCCTGAGTTGGCCCAAGCAGCTCTCCTCCTCTCGGTTCATTTCCTGCACAGAGGTTTTCTGTTCAACTTCATTTGAGAAACAGGGAGTCGGCGCCTTTCCACACAGAGGATAAAGAGAATGCTAGAGAGTTGTCCATCCTGCCAGGACCCGTGTGAGGTGAAAAGACACAGGTGAGGACAGGTGTTGAAAGGAGGAGGGCAGCGGAGCACCCCAGCAGGGTCAGGTGGGGCAGGCCGCCAGCTCTCTGGATGTGCTTTCTCCACTGCTTCTCTGGTGTTTCTGAAGGTCAGTGTCTATGGTTTTCTCTATACTCTCACAGGAAGATGCACTAATGGCAAACCATTTACATAGCATTTTTAAAATAACAATGGAGTATGACTAGAAGAACATCTAATTTCCCACTTTCCTGTGATCTCAGGCCACAGGCACCTCTGTCAATAAGTCAAGCTGAAGATAACAAAGATCTCAGCCCCCAGGGGAAGTTTTGTTGCTGAATTCTTGGTGAAAGTCACATATTGAGCTCAATACATTGCTACACAGTGTACAGCAGGTTCTACTGTGGTACAGTTTGGAGGAGAGAGAGAAGGGAAAGTCCTTACCTTCAAACCCCTCATAGTGCAGGGGAAAGGCCCACTATCTAGTCATCAAAGATACAGCATGCGTGGGGAGGGTAGTGAGTGAGGAAAGAAAGGGCCATCCAGGAGCTGGGGAAGGTGGAGACTGTGAGTCAGGGAATCCAAGCAGGACTCAAAGATGAGAACAGAACAGCAGAGGTCTATTCTGACAGAGCAGGACTCCATTACCAGAAGTGTGGAGCCACATAAAGCAGGAAACTGAGGCCCAGCTCCACCACCCTCTGGCTGCAGCCTGCCTTCCTCAGCTCTCCCTTGTAAGGGTCCCTTGGGATGATTTGATGATGTCATGGCAGGGTTCACCCCACACAATTGCTGGGGTGAAGATACAGGGATGCACAAGCACTAGCTCCTTATCCAAGTGACGTCTAAGGGGGATGAAACAAGGAAGAGGATGTGCAAGGTGGGCACATCCCCTATTTTGAGGGGGAGTCAGGAAAGAGGAGCAATAGGTTGTTCACTGGAGGTGTGACAGGCAGGAGATCTCAGGAGGAGACTTGAGCTTGACCCCTGAGCAATCCTGGGAAAGGGCAGATAGTATGAGATTTTAAGATGTATAAAAAGGCCTGCTGGTAGAGAAACCCACTAAGGGTAATAATTTCAAGCATATCATAGCTTGAGTCCTATGATCTCACTTTATTGCTTTCCAACATATGGAGTAAATAATTGCCACCTAACTTGACAGAAAAGGAAACGAGGCTCAGAGACCTTGAACAGCTGTGTTCCCTCCTGCCTGCATCAGATGTGAGTTGACTATCAGAGCTGTGTGCCGGACACTGCAGGATAACTGACCGGAAGACAGCAACAAGATGGAGGCTGACCTTGACATCAAGAAGATTGTGGTCCAGTGTGGAAGGTAGAGGAGGCTGAGACTCTGCTGTGCAGGGATTAGCTACCTGGATGTGAGAGGAAGGCAAGGAGCTCAGACTGGGTTCCTCCCTCTCTGGAGGTGGGAGCCAACATTTCCTTGGTCTGCATGTTTAGTTCTTCAGGTGGGACCCTCCAAATAAACCCCTCTTACATCCAGCCCTCCATGTCTCAGACCTTCTCAAAAGCCTTTGTTCACAGGGCACAGAATACCAAGAATAATAAGCTCCCACTTGAAGCAGGGGCCCAAGGTGTATCTCTGAGCCCATTGGCCTCAGGGACATCCACAGACCAGGTCCCAGTCTCTGTTTTCTGAATACATAAATGTTTAGCTATAGAGTCCTGGATGAGGTGACCACCCTAAAAAGGAGGGAAAGAAGACAGGAGGTTTGCTGAAACTACAGTGAAATTCCAAGATGGAAAAAAACAGAATGGAAGGATTTCAGGACATTCTGCCACTGTCCCAACAGAGACACTTGCGTCTGGATGGCAGTGGGCCTACTGCCCAGAACTCAGAACCCAAAACAAGTCAGCAGCACATATCCTTGCGGGAGATGAGTCCCCTGGACTGCTGCCCTGGGTGCCCAGCCAGAAACCCTCCCTCCAGCTCTGAGGTGGCAGGTAGCACAGCAGACACAGCCTCTCTCTGGACCTTGGCACACAGGAACCACGGGCTACAGGAGAACCCTTTGCAGTTACAGAAGAAACAGCACAGAGGTTGGGGACAGCTAACGGCTACATGTGTTGTTTAGAGAACAATTAATGAAGAAAAACCAAAGAGCTGGAATCACAGACTTGAGGGCAATTTTGCAATTAAGAAAATTAGAGGCTGCAATTTCAGGAGAAAACTGTCAAGTCAAAAGCTGGGAAATGGATACACAAGTGGAGCCTGGCTCTTGTGTTTATGACCAGGTTTTGGGATGTGATTTAGGTAGGTCCACAGTGAGGGGTGGGCTAGGAGCATCATTCATTGAAGACATTTGCACCGGCTGTTTTACAGCAAGAAGGCGATTTGTCAAGTGCCCGCCCCAATCCTTTCCTGATGGGTGTTCGTGATGCGCCCCCTGTGTCCAGTCCAACACTAGAATCATTCAGAAAAGCCATGCCTTGAAATATTCAGCTTTCTGTGAGGAGTTCATTGCACCCCTTAATTACATGTGAAGTATCTGGGGCTTCAAGGTCAATCTTGTTGTCCTAAGGTCACAGAGTAAGGTGATTGTAAAGGCTGTTCAGTTCTACACACCGTGTTCTTTTCACTCTGTTAAGCTGCCTCTCCAAATTCCTCTTGCGCCCGTGAGCCCATCCTAACATCCAGCAAATGCAGTCTGCACCCTTCAGCTGCCTTGCTGTCAGTCTCCAGCCCTGTGCCTGTGCAGCACACTCTTCTCAAGAAACTGCAGGCAGCAGGTGGGAGTTGCAGGAACCTCGCCTGCCAACAGCGAAGCCTCTGCTCAGCCTGGCCTCCTGCTCAGCCCTTCCGTTCTGCTGGCTGCTGCCTTCTGGCCCCAAGTGCTGGTGCATGAATCACTTGATTTCTTAAACTTGACCCTAGGCCTGAGCCTAGGATTGTTTCCCTCTAGCTGAATGACTGACAGGCCTTGCCTGTGTGCAGAGGGCCCAGGAAGAGGCACGGTGGAGGGTGGAGCCCTGTATATGAAGGAGGAGACTGAGTGCTCTTGACACCTCTTGTCTAACTCTGAGACTAAGGCAGGTGGAAGCAGGCCAGGGAGGCTGCGCTGTGACCCAGTTAACGCGAGCGGGTCAGAATCTCGGTCAGGAGTGAGAAGTAGGTCAGCATCAGGCTCAGAGCGAAGCAAACCCAGGAATGATACTGGAAAATGGCCCATGAGGTGACAGGAGTGAGACTAAGGCTGCGCAAGGGACCCCACAACCAAGTAGGCTGCTGGGGACAGAGGCTGAGAGCCCCAGGGCAGAGGAAGCCACATTATACCCAGGGCGATGCTGCAGGACGAGCTGGTGCCCAGCCCAGGAGCTGGTTGCCAATGCCTGCTCCAGGAATCAAGGTCTGAACAACAGAACTCCAAAAAGAATAAGGCTGCATCTCACAAGAGGAGCAGTGAGGGCAAATTAATATATCTGTGTCAATGCAGCGAGAGTGGCTTATCGGAAACCATTCTATTTTTAAAGCCTGTAGTTAACTATATGTCAGGCTGTGATGTTCTGTTTAATTTACTTCACGTCTCCTTCAGGAGAGAAAAGTTTTGCATCACCTCAGTTGTTAAAAGTTCTTCCCCTAATAAGTATAATGTGGCACATGTATATAAACCTGGCTTTGATGAGGGACAGCTAATGTGTCATGACTACCAAGCTGACCATGAAGGTGTGTGACAGGTGAGAAGAATGCAGGCAGAACCCAGAACTACACAGGTGACTACATATTTCCTCCTGGTTGTTCTGCAGTGGCCCATTCAAAAGGCAAACTCCAAACAGGTGCTGGGCCACCAAAGAATACAAGCAGCATTGTCTCCCCCAGAGGTGGGTGAAAAGATGGCTTATGACCTGTGCTATAAATGTGCATAGGGGACTGCAGACCCCATCTGGGGCCCACCTGCTGCCCTAGACCAGCCACTGCTTAGTGTAAACCTGGTGTTATCTAAGGATGTCCAGAGCAACAGTCTTTGGCATCAGAACCGAGAGCAAAGCAACCCTGAGGCACAATGGATAGATGATTTAACTTGGGTTTATTCAAGGCTCTGTACCCAAGTGTCAAAGTGGCAGTGACTAGTCCCATGTGGTCACTTACATTTAAATTAATTAAATAATTAATTAAATAAAATAAAAAATCTGTCTCCTTAGTCATACTCGCCACATTTCAAGCATTCAATAACCTCACTGCAGCTAGTTACAACCATGCTGAACAATGTATATAAAATATTTTCATCATCATAGAAAGTTCTTTTGGACAGTAATGCCTTAGACCTGTCTGATAGTGTTTCTGAAATGCAGGTGAAAGAGAGGCAGGGTAAATGACACCATAAGGAAACAGACAGCTCCAGCTAGTGGGAATTTGGAAGACAACTGACCTAGACTGTTGCTCAATGCAGGTCAAGAGTGAATGGATGGGAAGGGAAATTTGAAAGACTGTTCTATACTTAAAATAAATAATATTTTAAATATATAATATTTTAAGTATATATATTAAAATATATAGCATGAAAATACATGCATACACTTCGGTTGGATTCTTCTCAAAATATCTCTAAGCAGAATTTCCTGAACAATTGAGGGATGGTAAATGTGGAATACACATCAAATGTTATTTGAAATATTGAATTTTTCTTTAGTAAAGTGATATCCTTGGTGTATCATTGAAGAATACCTTATTCTTTGAAGCCCGCTGAAGTATTTGGGTTGTACTGCCTTGAAGTCTGCAACTTATTTTCAAATGATCTAGAAAAACATGCATACGCTTCTATGCCACTCAAGCTAATATTACAAAACACTAACAATTGTGAAATCTGCTATAGAAACTGTGGGCATTCATTTGAAAATTTGTATAACAAAATTTTTGTGACATGACATCCCAGTGGAATTTACAGAGCCAGATACGTGTCAAAACTCATTGGCAGCTGACATGTGAAGGTCCTTTTTGCTCCCCCCACCTGGCACTAGAACACGTCCATTCGTCTAGTGCCATTTTATTTACATGTGTGTCAAGGAGATGAAGTGAGAAGAAGAATCCTATTGTGTCTTCTGACTCATCAGCTATTAGAGCTTCGTGATTCATTATCTATGGACAGAAGAAAACCTTCACTTTTCACTACCATGAAATTTTCAATGTATGTCTCCCAGTCCCAGATCAATCCATTCTATTAAGATCCCACTGGACTTTTTCATTCGCCTGCTCCTACCCTTCCTTTTTCTTTTCAAATGGGATGTTGAAATTCACACACAACATTTATGATTGCCCATGAAATACAAGGCACCTAATCTCTCCTGTGTCTATCATAACTTGCTTTTGACTCAGCAAGCTCTAATGAGAAAGCTTTCTCTTAAACACCAAAACTTAAGATTTTAAAAATTCTAAGGCAATATATAATTGAAAATTATAATATTTTCCCATGTCAGGAAGAGAAAAGGAAAACATCAAAGGTAGTCAGGCTCCTGGAATTAAGGAACTCAGTGACCAAGGATATCCAAAGGACTGGTATGATTAACCTAGGAAGGGAAGACAAGGGACCTTTTATGAGAAAATTCATGATAAGGCACTTCTCTGAACAGTCTCAAGTACTGTATGTGGCAGATAATTTGCCATAAAGACTCACACTGATCAAGAACCCTGAGAATGGAGTATGCATCTGCATGATGTGAAGGGACCAGTAAAATCAAGCAAGAAATCTCTCGGGAAAATGGAGAACATGAGCCCCCTTAGTACAAATAGACAGGGGGCTTGAGGAGATGCCAGAGATGGATGTGCAGCCCCATGCCCTAGAACTTCAAGTGTGAGAAAGCCCTCACCTGGCCCTGTCACAGCTTGCTGTGAGGCAAGGAAGCACAGAACAAACACAGGAACAGAATGAGCAGGCACAACTCTCAGAACTGTATACTCATGCCACCTAAGGATTTGTATCACTGGGGCAGAGGAGTGGGGGTTGTATCCTTGTCTTTTTAGCAGGCTTAGGTGACAGTCCCAACACAAAACTTCCAGCATACTCTGCAATGAGCAGCATTAATTGGAAAATATAATAACTGCAATGCAACTAGCCCAGCACCTGACAGGTATGCACCGACCATTCATTTAACAGCTATCAAGTCAACACCTAAAATGTGGAGCCCATATGCATGGGCTGGAGTCTCCTCCTCCGCCTGAAGCGTACAGCTAGAGAAGGAGACAACAGACTAATTATAGAAGTCAACATCAGATCTAAGGTGATGGCAGTGGTGTGGAGGAAATAACAGCTGAACAGGAAAGACACGGTGGGGACAAGCATCATCCCTCAGGCAGAAGCCCTGCCACAGGAGGACATGCAAGCGTCTGCTAAACACTGCAGAATACCCGTCACAAGCAGGTAACAGAAACTACAAGTCCTGTGTCCACAGACACACATCAGATGCTGTGTAGCTTTTGTACTTACAGATAAAAAAATATTCAGGTCTCTGCATATTTTAAAGACCAGGGCCCAGGGAGGACGTGGGCAAGTGTGCAGCCCTACTTCAGATGGCCTTGTGATACTACTCATAATGTATCTTGTAACTGAACTAGATCAACTTTGCTTTTTTACCTGCAATGCAACTGGAAGAAGCTTCTACTTGATTTCCACGCTAAGTGTGATTATCAGCCGTGTCGTCAATCTGTGGTTTCCTTGCAGGAATCTATTTAAGTCACCTGCTCGTTTCGTGAGGGCTGTTTAATTAAAGCTAACTACCATAATGCACAAATCTTCATAACAAGGCCCTGTAGATGATATATTGTCACATTTATAATTACAACAGCAAACTGAAATGGAAAGGATGTATAAGGACACTAATCTGCCTTGTAGGAACCCCCTTCCCTCAGGTCACTTGCCTTTCCACATGTGACCGACCACCTGACACCCAGACACAAGGGGGCACCAATATGCTGAGTACTAAATATTAAAGCCAAATTTTTTATTTATAATTACAAAACCAATATAGGCAAAAGTTCTAGAATCTTCTGTTTGTGTGCCAATTAACTCTCCTAAGCATTCCCTGGAATACATGCCTCTTACTTCCAAAATCCCTGTGAGAGGAAACTGCAGTGCAGAGAGTAAGGGATCATGTGGGGCAAGGGACAGACAGGCCATCGGCACACCGCTGACACTGAAGCAGAGGATTTCTGGTTTCTTAAAGCCTCCGGAGAGCTCCAGGGAAAGGTCGGAGAGGTGGCATCTCATCCCTATTTTGGAGACTCTCAGATGCTCTGCAGGCTTGGGCAGGGTGTGGCTGGGGTCTGTGGGGAAGTCAGGTAGAAGACTGAGACGGCAGAGCCAAAAGCTGAGAGTAGCATCTCTAGAGTCACGATGGGGAAAGTGAAGACAGAGGGAGACTAGGAGGACGAGAGACGGACAGGTGACGGGGGTAGAGGGGTCATACAGGGTAAAGGAGTCACATAGAGAAGGATGGCATCTGCCTGTGGCTCAGGGAAATGTGGATGAAGCATCACTTATCCACTGGACAGGAACAGAGGAGGAGGAGAGAGGAGGGTGGCAGGGGGAGGGAATATCAAGAGCCAGTTGGGCACTTGTTGCGTTGACGGTGCTTTGGAATGCACTTCTGGAGGAGCCGGCAGGAGGCGTGGATTTGCAGAGTGAACACTGGAGAGCAGAAGCCTGCAGGAAGTGACTGAAGCCACTGGAGTCGATAAGAACACCCAGGATTTGTAGTTCCATAAAAACATCAAAGGACCAAAGCACATGCCAGAGAATTATGGTGTGTGGACAGCAAGCCAAGAATTGAAGGTGACATTGTGCAAGGAAGGCAGGAAAACTGTACGACAGGTAGGAAAAGAATGAAGCTGAAGGGAAGGGAAGAGAAGTGTTTCACAAAGTGTAGGCACGGTCAGCCTGGTCTCTCCAAGGCATCCCTCCAAAGATAGCAGAGTCTGGCCAAAGACGGGTAATTTGCACTGTGGTGACAAACAGTGGGAAGAGAATAAATAAAAAACAAGGAAATGAAGACAGCATGTTTAGCCAACCTTGTCAAGCCTGGCTGTGCAGGAGGAGAGAGAGGGGAGAGGACTGGAAGGGGACACAGGGTATGGTGATGTGTGGGAGGCCTGGGTTTGACAAGGGAGAGAAATGTCCATCATATACATAAGCTAAGGAGCTGAGGCCAGGAGGCAGGAAGAGGCTGACCATTTTGAAGCAAGAGGGAAGATCACAGGGAGCAAGCTCCTGGAAGAAATGGAAGAGGCTGGGATCCAGGGTGGGACGGGCAGGATGGTCTGCACGAGCAGCAGGCCCGTTCTTTTCAGGGAAGGCTGTGCACAGATGGCATGCCATGTGCGAAAACAGGGGCACTAAGGAGGGGACGTCCCACCTTGTGGGTGTTTCATTTTGCTTTCCTAGTGCAGGAATGGGGGGGGCAGTCTCCTCTCAGCGTGAGGAAGAGGGGAGGAAGACAGGCCGCAAAGGAGGCTGCCATTCGGGACATTTCCAACTGCTAACACTCCAGCAGGGAAAGAGCAGGTGAAGGTGTGGAGGTGTGGAAGGGTCCCCGGGCCAGCTTAAGAGCACGGCTCACTTATGGGCTTAAGTGCTGCCATCCCACAGCATGTGTGGCTTCCCAGGCAGCTCCAGTGCAGCCTGCGGGGAGCCACACGCAGGGCAGCCTGGCACTGCCAACAGGGCTGCCAGGGCTCATCCCCGCTGACTGATCTGTTAACACAGATGTGTTGGTTAGTGCCACCTTGTCTCCCCTCAGGGAAAAGGGAACGCCGTCTACCACCAATGGCACACGTTATCCAGAGGTGATACAGCACATGGGTGTGAGAAACTCCGTTCAGAAGCATGGCCATTCATACAAATCAGTACATTTGAAAAAATAAGAGTAAACTGAAATGGACTAAATTCTTCTCAACTCAAAAGGTATTCACCTTTCATTCCAAGACTGTGGCCATGTGACTGACTGGCTTTCCTCTGGACAATTTACAGCTTTGCATTAATAACAAGAGACAGCTGTACGAAGGAGAACTTGGAGCATTCAGAATAGAAAGTGCTGACCCAGTGTCCAGTCTGGCCCAGCACACGGCCATGTTCTCATGGCCACAGAAGAATCCACGAAAAATCTACAATTTGTTCTTCCTGCCTTTGCTTCAAGAGCCTTTAAAGATGCACTGTGTTCGCAGGATCAAGCACGGCATCCTTGGAATGCCTTGCTCAACCCTCTCAGGTCAGGGACACAGTCCTTTCCTGTTCTCCAGCCTCTGCTCCTGCTCCTTCCCACACAGACCCTAGAAGCTTAGAACACAGCAATAGACACCTTGGAGGGTTCTAAACTCCTGGGGCCATTTTCTTTCTAACTTGCAGGAGATGGCATTCTTGAAATGTGAACAATAAGGAGTAAAAGCCATTTCTCCAACAAGACTCAGCCTGCCCTCTTGATACATTTCCAGAAGCCCCTCTGGAGTCTGAAGGTAGCCTTTTGTCCAATGACTCATGAATATGCAACCAGAGATAGGCCCAGTCACCAGAAGGCTTAAAATGCAATAGTGAAAAATGTTAATCTTGCTCTATTGGTAATCAGGTCTGTATTGTCTTTTAAATCTATTAAGTTGAGAAAGAGAGAGGGAGAGCGAGATAAAAAAGGAGGGACAGGCAGACTGAAGAGAGGGAGGAGAAAGGGAGAGAGAACTTTTCTGATTGTAATCTTATTGTTTTAATTCAGTCCAAGTATGGTGTAAAGGTGCATAAAACTATAAACAGCATGGGCTTCCTCAAACACAAGCCATCCCAGGGGACCTTGGCACTACAATGAGTGCCTTGGGATAGATTTCCTTTGCACACTGTACAAAGATCCGTATTCCATGTTTTATTTGACTACACAAATGTGTCTCAGGCAAAACTTAAAAATAGATTCAGTAATTCTATCTGAGTTTTGCAAATCCATTGTAAAAAGCCAGCTGGTCAACTGAAAACAAATATAGCCCCAGTTCCTTCTTTGCAGTGCAGAGAGCTCATCTGCTCCGTGAGCACACAGTCCACAGTGCTGGCTGGGCCGTGTATGGAGGATGATGTGGTGGCTGCGCAAATGGTAAGTCTTTGAAGCCGGATGGACTGCAACGAACATTTCAGTTCTGTCAGCCATTAACTCTGTGCCCTGGAGCAAATTATTTACTCTATGAGCCTTATTTTCTCTCCTGCTGATTGGAATAATAATGCTTCCTTATTGTTGTAAAGGGACAAATAAGAAAAAGTCATGTGCTAAATACAGAAACCAGCACCTAGCAGGGACTGAATAACCATTTCCTCATTCCAAGTCAGCTTGATGCCTGTTGTGCTGGATATAAAAGAGGAAATCCCAAGACGCCACCTCGGGAGCTCCTGGCCTCTCAGCTCCTTCCAGTGGAATGTCTTTCTCACAGTCACATGACTTGCCTCCTAATTCTCCTGGTCTTTGCTCAGACAACCCATGTCAGAGGATGTGCCTGTGAGCTTCATCTCAAACAGCAATTTTTTTGTCTCCTCTCTCCCTGTTGTATGTTCCTGCAGAATATATTGCTTTCTATTGCATTTGTTCTTAAATTTATGTATCATTTGACTCACTCCACCAGATCTGAGGTTCTGGGGAGGGTTGATTTGGTCTGGTTTTTTGCTCAGAGCAATGTGTTGAAGAGCATCCATCACATAGTAAGTACTAGGATATTTGCCAGTAATAAGTGAATAGAATAAATCACACATTACTAATTCCTAACCACTCAGCTCATCATCAGCTTCTCGTGGGATGTGTTTCCAGACCATTCTGTGCACAGATTCTCAGAAGCACTCACTAGGGACAAGCACTGGTGCCACCTTATGCTATTACCAAGTTGTGCAGAATTCATACTGCCTTTTCTAACTGCTGTTAGCGGAAAATATACAGTTTGAAAGCCATAACTTAAGTTTGCTAAGAAAAACAGGGAACCAAAAATAACTGGGTAATTCAACTTGGCAATTACTCATTCAGGCACCAAACTTTGTGCAAAACATAGCTGGTTTTTGTAAGGTCTCCTTTCTCAGACCCCTCTGAAGTTGATTTCTTCACCACTCACAATTCTGACTCATGCCCTTTCTTTTATTTTTCTACAGGAAAGAATCTAATGCTTTCCCTGGGGAGTCACATGATATTTCATGACTCCAGCTGCAGGCTTCACATTGGCAACACCTGTCTTCCTGCCTCCAACCCAGATCTCTCACCCAATCCAGACCGTGGCTAACTCCTAATGAGGCCCCATACTGAAGCTTTGGTCTTCAACTTCCATCATTCATTCTCCTGTTTGCAAGTAGCATCGCTATCTTCACATCCAAACCAGAACCTCAGAATCCTCCAAGATTCAACATATTTCCTTGGCACCCAAAATCAACCCAAAATCAAACCCAAAATCTTGGTGATTTAAGATCACGAAGAGCTAGTGACCTTATAGTTCTAGATCTGCAATAGTTCTAGAACTTGCTGACAATTCTTCACTGCCACCTCCTCAGTTCAGGTCCTCACCAATTCTTACCTTGAAAACAAAACACTAACAATACAAAACATTGCTATGTGGAGCAACAGGAAATTTTGTTCATAGCTGAAGGGAGTGCAAAATGGGACAGCCACTTTGAAGGACAGTTTGGCCATTTTTATAAACCTAAGAATACTCTTAGCACACAGTCTAGGAGTTGTACCTCTTGGTATTCACCCAAATGAGTTGAAGATTTATGTCCATGGAAGAATCTACACACAGCAGATTCTACAGCATTTTATTCATAGTTTTCAAGACTCGGAAACTAGTGAGATGTCTCTCAGTAGGTGAGGGAGTAAATAAACTGGGGTGCACTCAGACTGTGGAATGGTTTCAGCACTAAACAAGAAGTGAACTGTGAAGTCACGAGAAGGCACGGAGGAGTCTTAAATGCATCTTACTAAGGAAAAGAAGTCAATCTGAAAATGCTGCATACTCCATGATCCCACCTACACAACATTCTGGAAAAGGCAAAACTATGAAAACAATGTAAAGGATCAGTGATTGCAATGGATTGAAAGTAGGGGAGGGAGAGATGAATGGAGAGTATGAACAATTTTTTAGGGCAGAGACATTATTTTGCGTGATACTACAATGGTAGATAAATGTCATCCAGACCCAAACCCACATAACACACAACACCAAGAGTGACTTATAATGTAAAGTATGCATTTTTGGTGATGATGGGGTGTCAACATTGATTCAGTCTGATATGGAATGTTGGTAGGGGAGGCTATGTGAGATACCCCTGCACCTTCTGCTCAATATTGCCATGAACGTAAAACTATTTTAAAAATCAAGTCTACTAAATACATGCAAAAAAGAAACCACAAAATTGCCTCCCATCTCATTGTATGAACCCACCATGGTCTGATCTAATCCACCTACCACAGAACCCAAGAATGATTTCTGAGTGAAAACTCTGATCAAGGAACCCACCCCACTGCTGAAACACCTCCTCTGCATATGGAGCATGGACATCATGTCTGGTGGTTGAGCAGAGACCTCACAGGCGGAGCCTGAGAAAGAAAGAAATATGCTAAGGGTGCAGAGCAGCTGAGTGCATAAATAATCTGTGGTCCAAGCAGGAAGCTTGGAAAGCCTGGGCACTTGATGACTTCCTGAAAGTTACTGCATGACCCACACCTGCCTTACCCCATGTGAACTAGCCACTGTCCTCAGTTTGTTACTACAGCCGAAACTAGTTTTAACTGATGCACAACTATATACAATTTTTTTCCAATAAGAGAATATCTCAACCTGTTGCAAACACTTCCCTGGGTCCCAGAGTCTGTGTACTTAATCAGTCCCACCTCCTGCCACTACCTACCACATATTCTCTGGGTCCCTCTCATTCCAACTAGTCTGCGGGCAAGTCCCCTGCTTGAGAACTACCACTCTTGCTACAGGTATTGGTCTGTGCAGGTTTTTTCTCTACCTTGGAATGATTGTTCCTCACCAACTTCACCTGGAGAGTCCACCTGGCCTGTGGAGTCTGAGGTCTATGACTTCCTCAGGAAGGCCTTCTCTACTTCCATACTTCCTCCCTCCCCTGACCTTCCAGGAAGCTCACAGCTGCTTTGGCTAAAGCAATTACTTGCTCAATCATCTGCCTCCTCCAAAATTTGAAACCCCCAGAGAGCAGTGGTCTTGCCTTACCAGGCTTGCTACCCAGCTCTTGAGGATGCTGCTACATCAACAGCCTCCATCGACCAAGGTTATGACCTTTGGATCCTCTAAGTGTTTGTGAAACAGAGAGAGTCCATGACTGCAAGGGACACTGCACCGCATGTACCAAGTGCCCCACCTCAGGTGCATCTAGAAGTCACAATGACACCCTAAGGAGGAAACAAGCCATTTTTCTAAACACAGAATGAACACTTCTGGCACGAAATGGGCTCATTTTCCACACCAAAGCTGACACTGACTGCCTGGAGTAAGCACCGACCCCCAGGCTAAGAGCCCAGTTCCACAAGACTGCCCCTGTTTTTGTCAGCTTTTGGCTGCTATGACTGAAAGCTCATTTGGGGCCTCACAGTTTCAGAAGTCTCAGTCCATAGACAGCAGGGTCCATTCCTCGGGGCTCAAGGTGAGGCAGGACATCATGGCAGAAGAGCGTGGTGGAGGAAAGCAGCTCCCATGATGACCAGACAGCAGAGAGAGACTCTTCTCCACAGATATAAAACATATACCCCAAGGCAAGACCCCAATGACCCACCTCCTCCAGCCACACCCCACCTGCCTTCAATTACTACTCAATTAATCCCACTGGGAGATTAATTCACAGATTGGGTTAAGGCTTTCATAACCCAATCATTTCTCCTCTGAACCTTCTTGCATTGTCTTACACATGAGCTTTTGGGGGACACCTCACATCCAAACCATAACAGCCCCCAACACACATGGGCGCGTGCACACACGCACACACACACACGCATTCAGTTGCCAACTGCCCATCCAGGTTCCAGTCTGAACTTACCACTGACCAGCTCTAAGACCAGCTCTTGTGACCTAATCCTCAGGGTCACTAATTTACAAGAACATATTTAATAACTTACAAGAACAGCTCACAAAACCCTGGAAAACATTTACTTATCCTATTGGTTTATTCTAAAGGAATAGCCTTAAGGAAAAGATGTGCCGGACAAGCATGGGGGTGGGCACAGAGCTTCCAGGCCCTGTCCAGGCAGCCAGCCTCCCCTCCCATGTGTTCACCAACCATCAGGCTCTCCAGACCCAGGGCTTTTGTGTTCTCCTGGAGGCTTCACTATGTGGGCATGGAAGATGAAATCCCTGGCCACTGTGAGTAAGTTAATCTCCAGTCCCCCATCTCTGCTCCTGGGCTGGGTAGGGTCTGAGAGTTTCAACTCTCTAACCACAGGGTCCATCCCTTGGCAATCAGCCACTCATCTTTAGGGACCTGCTATAAGTGGCCTTGTTAAAGCCAACTCAGACGTAGCCAAAAGGGGCTGGTGATGAGTAACGAGAGATGCTCGTTTCACCTTTATTTCTCCTATCAGGTGGGAAATGGCAAGTTTTAGTAGCTCTGGGCAGACATCTGAGGACTGAGACTAAAATGCCTATTTCTTATTATATCACAATGTCACACACTCCTGGAGTTGAACACCCCACAGAATGAAGAGATAATGCACTGGAAGGGCTTAACATAATGCCTGCTAAAATGTGTTCAACAAACCCAAGTTCTTTGGGGTGCTGGAGGAGGTAGTGGTGGTGGTATTTTTCTATCCTCGGAACTGGACTTGGCCTAAGGTAGTTGCTCAGTGATTTTCTCTGAATGAATAAAAGAAATTAAATTCAGGTCTTTTATTCTTGGTTCTAAATTATAAAGCACTTTGAAGTCTCAGTACAAAAAATGACATGAAATGGAAAGTTATCCCTGTGTTCCTTATTTTCCACCACAACCCCTCCTGAGGTTTATTCCCTAGAGCCTGCACCATTAGGCAGGCTCAGAGCCTCTTGAGACAGGCTGTTTCTGAACACAGTGAAATCCTAGGGCAGGAACTTTCTGGGGAGGTTCTCAGTGGGGCCGATTGTGCTGGCAGGATTGGACCAATAACAAATACAGCTGAACAATGCAGCTGTTCCTTGGATCTGGTTGTCTGTGGGCCTCTGGGAATTTAGCTCTGGCTCCATTGCACTTGACAATTTAATCTTCTCATGCAAACTCCATGGGACTCCCTGGAACAACCAGCCTGTCACAACCAGCGGTCAGCTCAGGAGAGCATGGCTGGATGACCAGGTCACAGCCTGTGCTTAAGCTCAGGGGAACCTCAGGGCCTCGGTAATTCTAACAGGGTTCCAATCATCTGTTCCTCAACATGGTGAGGCCACTCGTTCTGCAGGCGGCTGACATCAGGTGGCACAACAGAATCTTGATTACACTACCAAATTATATAGACATTGGATGTGTGCCTGTGGTGTGAAAACATTGTGGAGAAAGTGGACTAATAAATAGGTCCAGCCTTCACGCTGCCAACAGTCCAACACAAAATCTTGTTGCTGTTTTAATACTTAACAACTTGAATTAATTTATTTCTACCTATATTTTAATTTCAATTGGTGCCTAATAATTATACACAAGTGGGATGTGTTGCTATGTATTCATACATGCACACGATATAACAGTATAAACTGACCAATACCTCCACTAAGAGGGAGGAAAGAAACAAAGGATATGTGAGAGAAATAAGCAAAAACATGAAAAGTGTCAGAGAAGGAATGCATTCAAAGAACTTATTCCTTGGTGGAAGAAAGACTATGGGAAAGAACACTAGGAAGCGCCTCCACATCTCTCATCACTTAAAAGGTGGGAAAACTGAGCCTTAGAGAAGCAAGTCACTCTGAGCAAGGCTACAGTGCCGTGTGAGCACAGCCCCTCTCTGTTTATAACTCAGCCTCCTGCAAAAGCGTTAGAGTCAGAGGGCCCTAAGATGGAATTCGGGTTCTGAGACCAATATGGTCTCAGAATTGGGGCACATTCTGAACTTCAGAATCTTCTTTTGTGAAAAGACTACAAGGAATACTTTTATCTTATGAAACTGTTGGGAATATGACATGAGAAAATCCATGTGTATTGAATGAATATGTGTTTATGTGCGTATTTGTGGAGGAGAAAATAAAAAGCCCATGGAACTGTGTATCTGACAGTGCCAAGGACAAGGTGTAAAGAGATGACTAGAGGAGTCAGGCATTGAACAGGGGTCCAAAGTAAGCAAGTCAAGGACCTCTGCTGGAGGAGATCACAGTCTGGGGAAGGAGGGTGTGAATTTGTGCAGTTTGATGGACAGCCATAGAGGCTACGTGATCAGCACAAGAGGCTGAGAGGTCCTTTACACATCACGGTTGATGTTGGAGCTGTAACTGAGAAATGCAAAGAGGTTCCTCGACTGAAGAGGGTGAAGGAGGATGAAACAAATGGAATCTCAGCCGAGGAGGCTGAATGTAGGCTGTGCAGTGTGACATCAAGCTTATTTCCAAAGTTTAGGGAATGGGAGAATGTGTAGGATGCCTGCCTGGGGTATAGAAGGGTAGAAGAAAGAAATAGGGGGAGAATGTGTTGACGTTCATGGCCAGAAAGGACTTTAGGAACCTGCTCAAGAAATGCCTTTGATCCTTGACAGCTTCTGGAAATCACAGAAATGAGAGTCCTATAGGGCCCAGCTTTAGGAGCACATCCCTGATGTAGTCAGAGGGTCCTTTGTCAGCTTAGAAGAACCATGACTTTGGTTGATGCTCTGCAGTCACCCTCTTGGTATTAACAATAATTCTAACAAAGGGCTCCATATCTTTTATTTTGCATGGGTCCTGCAAATTTAGTAGTGAGTCCCCGGGTTTTACCTAAGAAATAATAGTAGCTCACACTTGATAGTGCTTATATACAGCATGCCAGTCTATATTTAGATGCTTTTTATATACTAACTCATTTAATTCTTACAATACCCCATCAGGTAGGCACTTTGTGATTCTCATCACTTTATAAGTGAATTTACGCTCAGATAAGTTAAGACACTTGAGTAAAGTTAATAGCAGAGCTACAATTAAGCCAGTTATTAGTCTTTAAAACCTGTTCAGTCATATTAGGTCTCTAAATCTTACATTTTCACCTTCAAGTAGAGTGTACCAAGACATTCACATTTTTGTAGCAATTTTCCATTCTTTAAGCATCTACCCATCCACCTTCTCTACCATCCATCCATCTATCCATGCACCCATCTCATCTAAGAGTCCAGTTAATGACTCAATAAACTGCATATCCCTACAAAACCTGTGGCAAGAAAGAAGACACTGCTGTAATGAATTTTGGTTCAATGATTGAATGAGACTGTGTTTCAGGCATAATTAATATAAATATGAAAATACCTCACTGTCTAAGTAAGGGACAGAAATAGACTCCAGTCCATGCTCAAAGTGTCAAAGGTAACATTTCCTGAGTCTTGCTGTGGGCCAGGCACTGTTGTACTCACTGCACTTCTGTATGATTTCTAATGCCAACAAAATTGGAATAAGGCGTCTTTGTAACCTCAATTTTAAAAATGAAGAAACTGAAGCACAGAAAGGTTGAATCATCTGGCCAAGGAAGCACAGCTAACCAGGACGGGAGCTAGGCACTGAGAAGTGGAGCCCTCACCAACAACTTGCTGCTGTGGTCCACCTGAGCCCTGCTGCACTGAGACGCCTGAGGGGTGGGGCAGGCTTTGCAGCATCCATGACAATTAAGGTGAGTCTGGACATCTGCACCAATAAGCATGTCCAGATGAAGGTAGTGGCGGGGGCGAGGACAGGCAGTAATTCATTGTGCTAAAATTGCAGATGGATCCACCAGCCCACTCTTGAGGATGCCTCACACTCTGCCCCCTCATACTTAGGACCCCAGAATTCCTGCAAGAGAATCCCCCAGGCCAGGGCACATTCTCTGCTCCTGCAGGGACCCCAGGGACTCCAGACAAGCTTCTGGTTACCTTCACTGGTGTTATCCCCTCGGCCTCCACCTGAAGTGGGATGCATCTCAGAGCAGAACTCTGACGTCAAGTCTAGACATGTGCAGTGTGTTCCACTAACATCACTGAAGTGTTGGCCCATACATTAATCACCAACTTTTGAATAAAAGTATCCAGAAGGACACTGAATTAAACCATATCAACAAAGAAGAAAGGGCTGCAACTTCAGTCCATGCCTTTTCTTTCATTTTGGCTCAAGGTAGTCAATAAAGTATTGAAGCCAGGACCGGTGGCACATGCCTGTAATCCAAGAGGCTTGGGAGGCTAAGTCAGGAGGATTGCGAGTTCCAAGCCAGCCTCAGCAACTTAGCGAGGCTATAACCAACTCAGTGAGACCTTGTCTCTAAATAAAATATAAAAAAGGGCTGGGGATGTAGCTCAGTGGTGAAGTACCTCTGGGTTCAATCCCCAGAACAAAATAAATAAATGAATAAAGTATTGAAAAACTAAACTTTTGACTTCTGCCTGAATAAGTAAGGAGGACACAGATTGATTTTGCTTTTTTTTTTAATCTTTTTATTTTGTATCCTGAGCAGGCTCCTGATTCTGTTTAGTGTCTTTCTAAGTGAGCTCATTTCTAGTGTTCCACCTGTGCTCCTGGAGCCCAGTAAGCTGGGAACAGACCTGGCACTAGTACTCGTCCAAGGAGCCCTAAGCACAGGACGTGCTCCAAGGTAAACAGGAGTCCTTCCACTTTCCACATTCACACGAATGGGTGGTTAAAAGCCAAAGATCTTGGTTACCTAGAAGTTTTAGTGGTTTTATTTTGGTTTGGGGAATTTGGGGGTGCTTTTCCTTTAGTTCTGCCTTTATGATATATGGCTGAAGTTTACATAAATTTCACAGCAACTTTTATAGAGTGGATGGGAAGGAGAAGTTTTGAGCTCAAACCAATTTGGGAATCAGGTGCTGGCCTTCACTCTGGCTTAGCTGTGTGACTGTGAGCAGTTTTTTTTGTCCTCTCTGTGCCTGGTTCTCCTGGGCTTTAACTGGGGCTGATAATAGCTTCTGCATAAAGACTACGTAGAAGGATCTCCTCAGAACATACATTTCTCCAACCCTAGCACATAGTAGAAGCTTAGAGCTTCCTTCTCCCTCTCGACCATACCAGGTCATAATTCAATGCTAGTCTGTCACTTAAATATGATGCTAGAATCATTCTTTGTTTCCAATACTCACATGCTTTCAAAAGGTGGGGGAACACTGGGGGAATCTCATTTTGGAATTCAGAAGCAATTATATTATTATTCATTTTATTCTCCCAAAAGGCCAACAGAAGCCAGCATGTTAAAATATCAAGCTTGATGAATTCGACGCTAGGCACAGGATTCCAAGGATAATCTTATCTTTATACATTTTTTTAAACAAACTAAAAAAGGCAATTTATTCTCCAGTGCATTTTATATTCTCATTTAAAGTCAACAATGTTTTACAAAAGCCATGAGTTCAGTTGGCTTCTCTTCCCCTGCATTAATTCCTCAGCTATGAAGGTAAAGGCCCCAGAAATTAATTTCCAGAGAACTTATACTAAATCTTTTAAACACCAAATACTTTTATATTAAATTTCAGCAATTTCTGATGTAACCTATTTTAGAAATTCTCCTCCTTTGTCTTATTCCAGCAGACTTTACAGACTGTAATTTAGCTTTTCTTTGGTGACTCACAGCCACACTTCTGAACATAAATTATTGCTTCATGCTTCACAGGTAGATGGCTTCAAAGACCCCTATGGGGCCACCAGCACTCCTCACTCAGAGTCAGTGGCCCTCACTCAGAGTCCCACGGCCCTGCAACAGTTTTTCCTTGGTCCATCCCATAAAGAGTTCCCTCCTAGGAAGGGCCCCACCAAGCACCTTGGTTTTCATGGTAAGATATCACTCCTCCATCCTCTTAGTTGATATTAAAGTACTCAGATCAGTCTCTAATCAGAATAAACACTGATCTCCTATAGCATATCAAATATTACCATAGAAGTTGTTCAGTTTTATTTGTTTTTCATATAACTTTCCTATATAATTCCATGTTATTTTAAGGTCAACACAGGTTAAGTCACATGACTGCAGTCTTACCATATTCTGCAGAGAAGCTGAGATTACAATGAGCTTATTGGGAAGAGTATGGCTGAAACTGTGTACCACAGAACTGTGTGGGGAAGGAACGGGGTCACAGAAAAACAAGGCGGACGTGTTGAAACAGAAAGGAGAAACAGTTGGCTGGAAATAGCCCTCAAATAACAGAATGATAACTATGCAGGAGCTCAGCAAGCAAACCAGGAGAGGAGGCTGTGGCAATAGCTCATCTGAGGCCTGGGGCAGGAACAGCAGTGCTGTGTGAATAGCCTCGTGGAAAAGCTGCCTGAGCTGAAAAGGTGAAGACCAGGACAGTACCATAGTCATCTGCCAGGACTTGGAAGCCACCCAAAATAAAGGTCAACTCGGATAGTGAAGGAACCACATTTCAGTTACTCAAGTTACTGGAGTGGGGGGCAGCACACAAGCAGAGGGCTAGCTGTAATTGAATCTGGAATGCCCCCCAAAGCTCAGCTTTTAAGAGGTGAGCAGAAGATGTGGCTAAACTGGGAAGGGAGTCCACAGCAGGGCTTCCTTACATGGACAGGTTTAGGAAGACCCTTTTTATCGTGTGTCTCCAAGGCTCTTACCCTCAGATGCAGACATCCTAAGAGGATCCGAGGGTGGTATGGCTGTATCTCATGAGCATCACAGCAGTGACCTTGAGGAATTGGTTGGTCTTAAAGGAAGGCTTTGGGGCCTCTAACAGAAACATCAGTTGGAATGCAGTAGATACTATGGGTGCCCCATCCTCGTCCCCTGTACTTCCTGGAGCACCTATCATTCAACTGCTCTGTTGGCTGATAACAGTCACCCTGGTCTTCTGCAAATGGCCTTGGCTGACAGGAGCTGCTTTTCCCAGAAATACCAGGGAAGATATGCTGCCAAAGTCAGGGGCACTGCCCCGAGTTGGGCACACTGTGGGCCTGAGGGGCCCAGATCCTCCCGTGCAAGCAGCTGAGAGCACTCCCTCGGGAATCCCCAGCTCTGGCTCTGCATCTGAGGACTCTGACCTAAGACGGGGAGAAAGCAGCACTGCTCTACCAAGGCCAAGTCACTGCAGGCTCATTAAGTGACCAACGCACTGGGGCTGTCCAGGGTTACAGAGGTTCCAAGCATGGGAGATTTTTGATTTCCAAATTGGACCCATCCTAGGAAAAGTGTAACAAGTTGGTCACTCTGGTCAGAGCTGGGATTCCACCCCAAACCTGCTGAACTCTAAAGTTTGTGCTCTCGTTGCCATGTCCCTGCCTCAGGTACACTCAGGAAGCCCCTGGGTCAGCTTTCACCAGAGAATGCCGCCACCACGTAGCACCCATGAAGGATGTTTGCAGGCTCCCAGGCAGTTCCTTCCCTCTTCTAGAACATGCAGACTTAGCCAGAGTTCACAGGAGGACTTCAGGGGGTCCTTAACTTGAACAATTGTCCAGGTAACCATAGTTTTTATCCTGAAGAGTCGGTCCCAGGAAATGGCCAAACACCCAGCCCTGCATTCTCTAGAGCATCATGGTGGATCATCATCTGCATGGCTCAACCTGCTCTCAGCCTAGTCCTGAGGATGGGAACCTTCTCTTCTACTAGAAACTAGAAAGACATTTGTCCAAGACATGCAGGGCAGGCCACCCCAGGAAAAGGACAATACCAAGGACTAGGCTTCATTGTGTCCTTGAACTACATGTCTACCTCTAACCAGTAGCACTAAACAGCTCTATGGTCTTGAAAAAACAAAAAGTATCATTTTACTATTGAATATTTCTGGTATTAACTCTTCTATTTGCTTTTGATAAATATTTATTGCAGGCTTATTGAGTATCAGGAACTGTTCTAAGTGTTTGGTGCAGCTATAAACATGGCAGAGTCCTGGCATCAGGGAGTGCACCACCTTGCAGAGATGGGCAACAAAACACAGAAACAGCAAATATCTGTAATAACATTTCAGAGAGTAACATGATGACGACACTGTGAAGAAAAGGCCTGTGCTTATAAACTAGAAGGGGATAGACTAGGGTGACCCAGAGAGACCTCTGCAAAGAAGGGGCATGGACACGGGGAAGGAGACAGCCATAGGAACATCAGGGGTGATGTCCCACACGTGTGTGGACACAGCCAAGTCTCTAAGGCAAAGGAAATGATACCATTTGTGGGTTCTGTTTGTTGCTTTAGTTTTGGTTGTGCAAAGGTATAGACCTGTGGGTCCAGAAGAATGTTTTTATTTCCTCATTCTATATGCTTCCCTGGGGTGATGGTGTCTACTCTCAGGCCTTCAATTAGCATGTGCTGATGATTTCCTAAACCTATAGATTCAGCCAAGAACTTTTCTGAGCTTGACTGATGTCTCTATAATTGCCTAAAAGGCACATAGACGTCCTCAGAGACCTAAAATTACCTTTCAAAACACAGCTCATCATTCCCTCTAAAACTGTTCTTTCCACTGTTTCTCTGGCCACTAAACAGCAAGGGGCCAATCCATCAGACCATGTCAGAAAACCGACCGACGCCATCCTTCATCCCTCCCCACACCTCCACCCTGTACGTCGAGTCACTGAACTTGTCCCAAGATTCTAATGACCTAATATGTCTCAAGTTCATTCTGCTGTCTCTGTCCCCATGATCTAAACCTGGGTTTGAACCATCTCTACCTCCACATATGCTGTGGTCCCACAAAGTCTCCATGTCTGCCATCTTCTCCCAACGCATTCTCTACACTGGAGCCAGGACGGACAGTTCCAAAGGGGGTGTGTGTATCCATCTCTTCCTAGTTCAAAATTCTCCCACGATGCCCATTAGCCTCCGGATAAAGAGTGGATTCCTGCACGAGATGCCCAAGCCCCGACATGGCTCTGCCTCTGCTTGCCTCTTCGGTCTTTCCATTGCCCACCCTTGTCTTGAGCTCTCTCTCAGGAAGCTTCACACCCGCCAGTCCCTCTGTGGGCTGTGCTGCCTCAACCCGCTGTCTTCCACTGGTTTTCCTTCTCCTTGAAACACCCAAACTCCATGCCCCTTGTTTATCTATCTAACTCCTCCTCCTCATTCTTGTCTCATCTTAGATGCCTCTTCATGGGTTGCCTTCGTTGTGTTATATTATAACTGCTTGTTTACTCATTTGTCTTCTTTATAAGCTGTATTATTCTTAAGGAAATGACCATTGGTTTCTTCACCTCCTGAGCTCCTAGAACAGAATGGGGCACTGGGAAATGTGTGTTGAGTACATTAGCAACACTGAGTCAAAGCCCTTCAACTGCCCAGTTAAGAATGTGACTCCAAAAGCCAGGCACAGTGGTGCATGCCTGTAACCTCAGTACTTTGGGAGTCTGAGACAGGAGAATTGCGAGTTCCAAGGCAGCCTTAGAAATGGCGAGGTGCTGGGGCTGGGATTGTGGCTCAGCGGTAGAGCGCTTGCCTCGCATTCGTGAAGGCACTGGGTTTGATCCTCAGCACCACATAAAAATAAATAAAGATATTGTGTCCATCTACAACTAAAAAATATTAAAAAAAAAAAAAAGAAAAAGAAAAAGAAATGGCGAGGTGCTAAGCAACTCAGCGAGACCCTGTCTCTACATAAAATACAAAATAGGGCTGGGGATGTGGCTCAGTGGTCGAGTGCCCCAGAGTTCAATCCCCAGTACCAAAAGAAAAAAAAAAAAAAATGCAACCCCAGGGAGGTTAAGTGCCAGCTTCAAGAACACAGATCATTCATTTTAGAGTTAACCCTACAATATTTGTCTTAGGTTGTTACATGATTTCCTTCCTAGACCTCAAGCTTCTTATGTAAGCTAAACCCAGCTCTTGAGCTCACGAAGATGCATGGTCTGGCAGGGACTTAAAATCTAGACATGGAAAGCTATGTGCCCAGAGCAGATACTAAAACACAGCATACACTGAGTGTTGGGAGAAACTAAGGGGCTGGTTGTCCGTGGAAGCTCCATGGGGAGTGTGAGCCCAGTGCTGGACATAGCAGAGGGTGTGTCCAGGAGAGGCAGACATGTCTGAGAAAGACGGGCAGGTAAGGGCCACCCCTGCCATTCTAGCCGGAGGCCTCTCCACATAGGAACCTCCTGATGGAAGTGCTGTGCCAAGAAGCTGCTCCCTCAGAGGGAGACACAGGGGGTCCCTCTGGGATGTTCACATACAGGTGTTAACTGCCATGCCCTCTTCTCCACCCCTGGGGATGAGATTGACCCCTCTGTTCTGGCCCATCCTCCCATAGCTGAAGATTAAGCTCAGAGAATATGACATCACTTCAACATCTGCCTAAGTCAAACAAAATTAGAAACAAGCTCTCAAAGAGAAATATCTTTTCTATATGACGAAGCAAAATGAAAGAGCTGTACCTTCAATTAACACATAGGGAAAACCATCAAAGAGAGGAGTGGAAAGAATATGTCTAAGGTGATATTAAAAATGAGCGTCAGATCTCATCCAGCCCAGACTTCCCCATGCCTCACTGGGGACTTGTCTAATAGTGAATCTACAGTTCTCACTATCCCAAGAAATGTTTCATAAGAGATTAACCATTGGTAGTCTCGGTATCCAACTGCTTACTCATGCCTGGAACATTGGACGGATATAGTAAGTAATCACTTAAATTTTCAATCCACTGTTCAGAACATGTCTTTGTTTCTCCCCTAAATCATCCCTGTCTATGGTGGGAAGAGCACCTCCCCTAGACTCAAGCTAATCCTACATTCATACATTTACTCCACAAACATGCATTGAACACATATTACAGGAAAGGATGTGTTCTACCAGTGGAAGTTCTTCAGGGAGCTTTATATGTTGGTAAGTGCTATAAGGAAAGACATGTCAAAGGATGCAATGGTAGTTTAGAAGTAGGCATGCAGGGGTGGGCTAATGTTCTGATAAGGTGATATTTGAGCTGCAACCAGAATAAGGTGGGCACAACCATGTGGTTACTTGAGAGGAGGAGGTGATGCCAGGTGCTACTGAGGACTGGCAAGGAGGCCAGTGTGGGGGTATCAGGTGGGTCTGGGAGAAGGTGGGAAGAACCCTGGCAGCACTTGGGGGGGAAGGGCTGAAGGTCACACGGAGCATGCAGCAGCCTGGGAAGGGAGCCGCTGAAGGGCTTCAAGCAGATGAACTTGCAGTGATTCTGGTTTCCTGCAGTCTCCCTGGCTGCCACGTGCAGAGCAGCCAGGCAAGGCAGGGAGGTCAGGCCAAAGCCTAGCTGATGGGGTGCTGGGAGGTGGAGGGCCTAAACCAGACAGTGTGGAAAGAATGTAAAGAACCCCCCCAGTGCCACCTGTGAGCATCCCTCCTGACATGCTTCGGTGGTACCAAGTCCCTAGAGTGTCCCATGACATCTCCCTGAGAGAGGACACAGTGTGCCCATTTCTCTGGCACCCTTCCTTTCCTCCCTCCTTCACATTCCCTCTCACACAGTTTCCTGCCCACCCCTCTCCAAGTCTCAGCTCTCATCCCTGAATTCAAGAACCTCAGATCTGCAAAGAGGCTAGGAGGTCATCGTGCTTTTCACTTCCTCAGTCTCCCCAGTCTGGCCTCCACTCTGCAGCTGGAGAGAGCCTCTGTGCAACTGCCCAAGCCTTTGCATGGCTCACGGTGAGGCAAAGAGCTTTCAGGACACAGCCTTGTGTGTCTCCCAGCCCCATGTCACCCTCCCACCTCAGCCTGCTCTTTCACTGCCCTTCAGAGAGCTCTTGCTTCCAGCTCTTTGCATGGCACCCCTCCTCTGGCTTTCTTTTCCTACACTTTCCACGGGGAAGTTCTTCTAGCCTTGGCTGAGACTCCTCTCTTCTGTGAAGCCATCTTTGACCATCCCTCCCAGGAAAGGGGTCAGAAGCCCTTGTCTTGACTCTCACAAACCCCTTGCCCCCAGGCATCGCCTGGTTCCTTCCCATCAGTTTCTATCTATGACCCCCCCCAAGGACATCCCCCACACCCCTTGAAAAGCAAAGACCTTGCCTTGTTCATGAGAGAACCCCAGTGTCTGGCATGATGAGTGGCACAAGGTAGGTCACTTAGACAAATTTCCTGTACCCCACAGGTCAGGGTGCCACTCCATCCACATCAGAGGCCAAGGGTCGCACAGCCTGTGCTCATAGATCCAGTTTCATTTCATATGCTGAGCTCCCCCTCCACAATCACTCCTGAAATTGCTGTGCAGCCACCTAGAAAAAATTCATGTTCGAGCAGAAACACTTGACATTGCCGAGCACCCAGTGTCTGGCAAGCTCAGCTGATATTAGCAATGTCATGAATTCCCGCCAGCCCTCTCAGGTAAGACAGGTGTTTATGTTGAATAAAGACCTTCCAGGCAGGATAGGGCAGCAGAACTTCTTGTCTGGAGGAAGATAAGAATGGGTCCTGGGCTGGAGAGATGGAGTTGGGTATCCAACAACTCCCTAAGGCCCAGGATCATGTTGGATGCTCTGGATGCATCTAGCCAGGAAAATGCAGAAAGGAGAAAAATTTGCTGATGGAGGTATGGGTATAGAGCACATGGAAGTGTAAAACTAGGAGGCTTGAAGTAAAGGCTGGATAGAGAGCCACAGATGTCATTTACATGGGGAGGACATAGACCAGCAGATATGGACACTGATATAGAGGTAGGCAGTCAGTGTCAGAGGTGGACTCAGTACCTGGATCTAAATCTTTAGCTCACCTTACTCCTCATGGAGTCTCATACACCTAACAGAAAGGGGACTCTTGGCAGGGGTACTGTTATCTATTTCCTTAGTGTTTCTTTCTCTCTCTCTCTCTCTCTCAGAAAAGTAGGCAAAGTTCAGGGAAAAAATGTCTTTTGACAATTTCAAAATATTCTGGAATCCACTATTATTGGCAACTACATCTAACATTTGAAAATTACATGCCTCTTTTCTTGCTATATATGTCCCCAACCTACCTGGAAGGTAGCTGTCATTATCATACTATGCAGATAGAGCAAATGACTGAGGGAGCAAAATGATTTACTGAAGGTCACACAGAGCTAATAAGAGGAGAAGCCTGGATTTGAAGCTCATCTTGTCTGATGCTACATAATTAGGCATAGGGATTTTGCTCATTTTCTAGAACAAAAGTTAAGGAAAAGAAAAAATATATACAGTGGGGCAGAATATTTTACGATTTATTAAAAGCTTTTACTATCCTGCTATTAATTCACTCCAAGTGCTCAGCCTCCCTGTGAGATTGGCATTAACAGTCACATTTTATTAGTGAGGAAACTGAGGCACAAGGAGATTGAGTGCTTTAGTTCCATATTGCTTTAGAAAAGATTCAAACCTAGACCTTTTAAATCTAATTTACGTATTTTTCCATTTACAGGAAAATCAAGGAAATCAAGGAAAGAAATTGAAGGGAGAGAAATATATTTTAAGTCTAAAATATTCTACTGGAGTTTTTCAGCAAATGTTATATGAAGGCCATTCAACACCAGATTACAGCTATTCTAAAATGCCCACTTGAAAAAAATGAGCATTTTGAGGCCAAGTATGTGTTTCTGTTCTCCTTGGCTCTGCTTCAGTGGATTAACCCTAAATAATGCACAATAACTCAAGCTTGCTGCATGTAAGGAAACAGGGAAAGCAGCCAGGGACAACTTTCATGATGCTCTTCCTGTACAGGTGGTCAGGTTGCAGGTAAGGCCCAACCACCACTCAGCTCTTTTCCCATGATCTTTGCTGCACCAGGTGCTTTGGCCACAGCTGTGGTAGGATAGGGAGAGGTTCCTGCCCTCAGGAAGCACAAAATCTAGAGAGGGGACTAGTATGTATCCAAGCAATGACACAGCACAGCCTGTCACAACACAGATCCAAAGTGAAGTACATGAGAGAGAACCCAGGAAGGCTTCCCACAGGAGGGAGGATCTGAATCAGGTCATTAAGGGGGGAGAGAAGTGAGAAATGGTCAATCTCTGCAGAGACCAGAATGAGCAAACACACGAGCATAAAAGATGAGTGAATGGTATAATATAGCCCAAGCTCCTTGAGAAATTACAGTTCCCTCAGTAAGGAAATCAAGGGGCAAGTGTTCAATTTCACCAAATTAGGCAAATATGTAGTAAACTCTGCTCAGGCATTACAGAGCAGAGTTGGATGAAGGTAACCCTGACCCAAAGGAGCTTACAATGTATCCAACGTTTTCATCTAACCAACATTTAAGTGAGTTCCCACTATGTGCAAGTCTCTGTTTACATGATCAGCTGCTTATTTCCACTCTTTGTTAAGCAGACCTCACTGGGTTAAACTAGACAAGTACTGCATTTGGTAGCAAAACTCTTGACCTTCAGCTCTTATAAGCAAGAAGGATGATATGCAGCATATTCCCCTGATAAAGCCCTCTTTATATTGCCCTGTGCGTATCTTGGCCAGACTATAGTGTTTCAACCGTGCGTCACAAATAATATAGCCACTGCCTTCCCACAACTGTTAAATGATTTGCTGATCTGAGAAAGGTTACTTTTTTTTTTACAAAATGATGATAATTCATTTTACTTGCATAAGGCATTAGGAAAGGCATCCACTTTCTCCATCACCCCACTTGATGGTTACAAGAGATTGGTAAACTGCAAGGATTGCTAGCATCCCATTCCTCAGATCAGAGAAAGAAATCTGAGCAAATGAAACAACTCAAGGTCATACAGCAAGTGTGTAGTGAAATCCAAGTTCAAACCCCTGTTTTCTGACTCCCAAATCTTGTCCTTTTTCCTCTATATCTTACCATCTGCCTACAATATGATATTGTCCTCATTATGATATGAATCTCCAGATGAAATGCTGGCCAACTCACATCCCCTCAGGTAATATAACTACATCATAAATTAAAAGCCCAATTAAAGAACATAGCCTTTTAACTGGGACTTACCACAGTCTCCTGAGGCCAGGCTATAAAGGGAGAGTGCTTTCAAAGTCAACAGCTATCCATGTTGGAAATTACCCAGAGACCTACTTACCTATATGAAAGAGCTTTCAGACCCAAATCACTCACCTAACCATACCTCCCTTCTCTTACCATCTTCTGGGGCCCTGTTCCCAGCTGAACTAGGTTTGGAACTATGTTCCAGCCTCTGGCCTACAGATGTAGTCAGCACTCCTTCATGCAGTGTGGGTAGCCCAGGTGCCTCTGGGCTCTGAAATATCACTGAGCATCAACAGCATCACAACCTGATAGAAAACAATGCCCCCACCCCTGCCGCCGCCATTCAAAAGGAGAACTAAGCAGAGTTTTCTACCTTCCTGAAAGTGGGACAGTTTGCCAATGGCCAGGGGGCAAAGGTGTCACTGTGCTCCATGCACTTCTTGTTTAGCTGGCAGAAAGGAGGAAGCTGAAAAAAAAAAATGAGGTGAAGAGGAGGGGGCAATCTTGACTGCTAGCTTAAAATTTTATTTCTGTTCCCACCCCATCCCCAAGAGTGGATGCTAACAGCATGTTAAACTCCAGGGATACCTCTGGTTTCTAAATGGTAAGAGGTACTATTTCCCTTGTCTGCATATCCCCTCCAGTGGCTGGATTTGAAGCTGTCTTTATGGATCAAGAGCTGGTGTGTGCACTGGTCCCCTTCCAGTCATAGCTGAGCTGCAGTGCGTCCCCCAACCTGTGCCCCAAGCCAAGCCACAGGAAAAACGTGCTGTTTCTGAGTCAGTCTGGAGCACCAGAAAGTGGCTATCACTGCCCACT
Source organism: Geosciurus inauris (assembly GCA_004024805.1). Lineage (NCBI taxonomy): Eukaryota > Metazoa > Chordata > Mammalia > Rodentia > Sciuridae > Geosciurus > Geosciurus inauris. The sequence goes on from PVHX01004655.1 coordinate 113,855, forward strand.
CTGCCCCAACACGGTCTTCTTTAGAATCTGACCTGGGTTCTCAGGCTCAGAGGACCTGGATGGACAAGGGTCCGGGTATGCCCCCTCAGGCACTATCTGAGACTTCTGTGGAGGCCACCTTATTAACTCAGCATCTCCCCACCAATCACGACGAAGCCCCTTCGTGCCCTCTGGAAGACCTGCCCAGATGTGCGGCAAGATCAAAGGACAGAAAGATTGGAGGAAATAGAAGATAAACCACATTTCGCGGCAGAATCCTGTTCAGTAATAGAAAGCCATCCAACTAGCAACCACGCTTCCAGAAACGTCACTGCCACAGAGAGTTTGCAGCTGCAGACCCCGGAGCGCTCTCACCTACCTGTCTCCTACTGCAGGGCTCCCCTCTCTCACCTCCTAGGGCCCAGCTCAGCTCCGGGCCTGTCACCCTCCTTCTTTTGCCTTCTCCAGCCACCAACACTTGCAGCGGCGGTGGCGGACTGAGGAGTCCGCGGCACCTGCGAGCTGGGTCTCAGGTCCCCAAGGCGAGGCTGCCGGGAGGAGGAGCAAGAGGATGCTGCCCTCGCCGCCGCTGCCGCCGTGGTGCTGATGCGGTTGCTATGGTTATGGAACTCCGCAGCTGCCCCCTCTTGGTGCAACAGCTGCCCGGCCACGGCCTCCGGGCAGCCCCAGCCAAAGGCGCCTGGAGGCCAGGCTGCGAATATGGTTAGGGGGATTCGGCCGCCGCCACTGCCCGAGAGAAAGGACCGAGAGGCTGCGCTGGCGCCCAGGGCTCGCGCCCCGCGGGCTCTGCTCACCTCTGGCGCCCTTGCTCCTCTCCTTCCCAGCCGGGACGCGGCCAGACCCCCGCGCCGCGCAGCGCGCCCTCGCGGCCTGGAGAGCCCGCCCGCCGCTCCCGCTGGCTCGGCTCCCGCAGCCGCTGCGCACGGCCGGGAGGCTGCGCGACTGGCTGGGAGGCGCCGCTCGCGCTGCCCCACCTCTGTCCCTCTCCCCCGCGACTCCGAGCTAGAAGCCTCCGGCCGGGCAGGCTGCCCAGCGGACAAACCCCACCCGCCCGCCCGGCCTGAGGAGGGCGCACGCTGCTGCACCAGACGTCCGGCCCTCACAGCCCGGCGGGCCGCGAGCATGCTCAGTCTCCACGTCGGGGTTGCCCTCCGGTGCTGGAAGACGAGGATGCAACAGAAAGAAAACGTCCTTTCCAGACCCCAGGAGCAGGGAGTTAAACTTGGAAGAGGAGCCCAGGGCAACAAGTAGATGCCCGGGCGCGGTGTGAGATTGGGCGATCCGCGCCTTCACTACCGGGCCAGCGGGGTCCGCAGCCAACTATTTCACCCATCATTTGCTAGTCTCCCTACTTTAAGCTGAAAATGGAAGGCGCAAAGATGTGGTGGGTTCGGGCCAAAGAGAAGACAACGCTGGAGAGACTAAGCTGACTCTCATCTACAGAACTTTCTTCAGTGGACATTTGCCATGGGGACACTCTAATCCTCACTATCCCTGTGTTCCAATGGCATGTCAGTCACAGATGACAAGGTGACCTTAGAGGAGGAGCCAAGATTGGGACCTGGAAGCCCAGTGTCACTCCATTACACAGGGCTGCACTAACTCACACCCCAATCAGAGACACAGCTTATATTGCCATCAGTGTGAGTAACATCCCCAGTTGGGGGTGGTTAATAAGGAATAAGGGAAAGACACTTGAGAGTAGGCAGGGGGACAGGAGGCAAGTGTAGGAGATAGCTCCTTTTAGAACCTGAGGACAGGCAGGCAAAGGCTGGAGGCTACACAGGCAGGACATCCAGGATAGCTGGGCAGAGCGTGCCAGGAGAGGCCAGCTGCGAGCAGCTGTACCCATCCAGCACTGAGATTCAAGTAGAAAGGTCGGACTTGACTCTGAGGAGAGTGAGGACATTGAAGGAATTTCAGCAGGAGAAAGGTTGGGTCTGAACATTGGGAAGGTCATCCAGATTGACCACTGTGGCAGTGAACAGGGTGGAAATCAGGCTGCAGAAAGGGGCAACTTGAGGAGACCATTGCCATGGGGGCCTGGGCAGGTCATGGCCCTGGTTTGTGCTTGTCCTCCCCACAGCACTTGGTCAAGACCGGAACAGGGCACATCCTCAGGAAATGTTTGGTGAATGGCAAATAAATGTACATTTGTTTTTCAAAAAAGAAAATACATACCTTTCATTTACAACTTATAAAAATGGGATCAAAATCATATGATGTTGGGGCTGGGGTTGTATCTCAGTGGTGGAGCACTTGCCTTGCACGTAGGAGGCCCTGGGTTCCATCCTCAGAACCACATACAAATGCATAGATTAAATAAAGGCATTGTGTCCATCTACAACTAAAAAATCTTCTTTAAGAATCATATACTATTTATTTTAACATTAACATTGCACTTTTATGCCCACTTAGCTTTGAACATCAATGCAAGTCCCCAAAGTTTTTCTCTACATTTACTAGTCTCTTGCAGAGGAGATAAGCCAAGATCTTACTTTGTTTGCACTGGAATGGGTTTCAGTTACCTGGATAAAAGTAATCCATGGTGGAGTAACTTAAAGTTCAGAACAGTGTTTAAAGCAAAATCACGCTTGTGAAACAAGGAGACAGACATAGATGTAAATTTGTATTTGCACTGGCATGGAAATGTGCGGGAAGGCTATAGCCAGAGAAATGACTACAGTCAGAGAAATGACTATTAGTTTGCGGGGTACTGGGGGAGGACTGAGTGGACAAATATGGTGTGGGAATGATAATTTCATGTACACTTCCATCAAACATTTGGATTTTTGAATGAAGAATCATACAGATACATTTGTGTGTATCTATATGTGCATATATATATGTAATATGCATACATTTTATACATATGTACATATAAATTTGTGACTAGGCTCTCAAGCTACCTTGAGATAGCATGATTAAACACGTCCCAGAACCTGCTGCCCTGTCCCCCATATATTGGTATTATAAATTCTTACTGTGATGTCTTCCTCTTCAAAATGCTGCTCACAGATAAACCAGCATGGTGCCCATCAGACTTCTTGCTGGGATGATGGCTTAAGCCCTGAGGTTCCCTAACCCAATCCCCTCTCATAGAAGGGGAAGACTCAATGCCCTGTCCCCCACCTGGTACATTCCCAGCCTGATAGAGTGAGCCCCTGAGCAGCTAAGGAGCTGCAAAAGGTCTAGAAGGAAAAGCCCCTGCTCATGGTGAGCCTAAAATAACCATCTCAAATGCAGAAATAACACTTTACTCTTATGTCCGCTCCCAGGGAATGAGGCTGCCCATCAAATCACAAGGCCAGAAACCTAATATCATCCTAGGCTTCCTTCTCTCTCATTCTCTCTACTTCTCTCATCTTAGAGCATCTAATTAAATACCAACTCTGTCAATTTCACCACGTGAATAGCTTTTAAAGTCGTCCATCCTCCAGGGGCCCCAGGAAGGAGTTTTTTCATCTAGTTCATCAAGAGGCTGTTGTGAGAGATGGCCTGTCCAGGGAAATGGATGTAATCTTAACTTTATGTTTTGATGTGTACAGTGACAGGACAGGAGGATTGGGATTTGGGGAAAGATACTGAACAGATGCAACCCCAGGGCTGGAAGATGATAGCCCATTTGAAAGAAGGGCACACTGTGAGACATAGCTGGGAAGTTAATCAGGGGACACTCAGGCTTGGGAGTGTGGCTCTGGGGTGTGGAGCAAGATGGCTCTTCTCCAGAGATCCACAAGGCTGGAGACTTTTCAGGGTGAATCAAAAATCCCAGCACAGTGGGCCACATTTCTTCTGTGGGAGGCAAGTTTTCAATGCTGACATCCTGTGGCAGCAAGAAGCAACTGTAAGGAAAAGCTTTCTACATGTTCGGGTTAGCAGCGGGGAAAGGTTTAGAATAGCCTCCCATTGGGGCCGTGCATCCCCATAGGTTCAGGTCAATTCAGAAGGCAAGACTCCTGCAGGAGCAGGAAACCTCACATTCTCTAATGGAAGAGCTCAGAGCAGGGCAACTTGGCAGACCTTGAAATCTGGCACCACTGATCTCTACACACTGTCCTTGCAAATGGACTCAACCTAGTTATATCTCAATTTCCCTTTCAAATGAGGAGGAGAATAAAATGCACTTCACAAGTTTGTTGTGGGTGCATTAATCAGATAACATGGAACCCAGGACTATGCACATGTGAGCTCTGATTATGTTTAAGTGTTGGGATGAGTTGGAGAAATAGCAGAGTGCTGTGTTTATTGCTTACACTTTCCTTCCTAACCACCCACTGAGCCACCTCCCTGGCCCAGGCTCATCCTGTTCCTTATCTGAAATAGAGTAATTTCTTAAGTGCCATCCCCCTTCACATCATATTGATTTTTAAAATTGCCACTTTGATCCTCTTCTTTTCCTCTTAAGATCCTTCAGGAAGGATTCTGGACTTTCAGAAAAGGCTCTGTACTCCAGGCCTGGCATTCAGAGGCGTCTAATTTCTGTAGCCTGCTCTACTTGGTCCAGTACTACAGCTGCTTTCCTTCCAGAAAGCCCCAGGACAACCAGCACATTCCATATTCATCCTCCTTTGTCTGCACAGGACTTCCTTCATGAAGCTACCTCAGACCTACTGGAGAGTTAACTTTTGCTTGCACTGAGCTACTTGCAAGCCTCACGCATGCTCAGAGCTCAGGAATGCTGTTATTCAGATACAAATGTATGTGCTACTGCAGGCTGAGGAGTCTTTCAGTGAAGATCTTTCCTCAGCTGGTAGCACAGCATCTGGAAAGTACAGAAGATGTTCAATACATTTTAAAAATTGATTTGTATAAATTTGGAGCTTATTTTCTTCTCATATGTTTGTCTTGTCTTGCCTGAAAACTCAAAATCAAAAGTTTGTTTTGAATATCTTTATACTTATAATAGATGCTCAATTGATATATTCAATTTGACTGACTGATCTAGTGGCAGTGGTGCAGGAGGATAGCAAGTTCAAGACCAGCCTCAGCAACTTAGTGAGACCCTGTCTTAAAATAAAAATTTTAAAAATGACTGGCGGGGGGCTGGGGTTATGGCTTAGTGGTAGCGTGCTTGTCTAGCACATGTGAGGCACTAGGTTCGATCCTCAGCACCACATAAAAATAAAATAAAGATATTCTGTCCACCTACAACTAAAGAATAAATATTTTAAAAATCATAAAATAAAAATGACTGGCGGTGTAACTCAATAATACGGCATCTGTAGGTTCAATCCCCTGCACTATAAATAAACTGATGAAATGATGGATCTGTTTACTCAAGAGCTGGGTTGATTGGCACAGGGTGAGAAGGGGCCTTAGGAGAAGTGGACTTTGTTCAGCTTTGAGGTGGATCTTCAGCAGCACAGCGTTCAGCCCAGGGTACTCCACCTGTTCGTTTTCCCACAGACTCTGGTCTGTGCTTTATCTGGGCCACATGCGACAGGACCACAGCAAGCCATTAACTGGTAGAGTCCTTCCCAGGCACCAGTGCTACCCTCAACACTGCACATCAGAACGGATATCACCTTCACAGAGACCATGGGAAACTGAGGTGAGGGTGTTGAAGTTGACTAAATCCACACAGCTACAGGAGCTGAGCCAGGAAGGAGATGGTCAGTCCACCTCATTACTACCTCACTATCCCTGACCTCATACTGCTAGATGCAGGAGCAGCCCCCATGCTCAGTTGTGGCCAGTAATGACCAAAATAATGTCCAGACATTGACTAATGTCCCTGGGGGCAGCACAGCCCCAGCTGAGAACCACTCATCTGCCTGAGTCCTCACACACAGTCAAATGAGCAGAAGCGAGGGGTCATTCCTGTGTGGGGAAGAGGGCATGTTTCTCTCACTCACACACACCCCTCTGGTCTATCTGTGAAATGGAACAACAACAAAAATAAGGAAAACTAAACAGCAAGTTTTTAAATGGGATAGGTCAGGCTCTGACCTGACCTTGAAGCTCCTATGGCAATTGCCTGACCTTTACCAGACTGTGATGGGTAAGAAATTAGCTCTCATTTTAGATCTCTGGGTGTTTCTGAGTTTTTTGCAGAGAGTGGCCTATTCTATCTGTCATTAGGAGAAAGCCACAGATTTTCAAACTACTAGGCAATCTCAAAATCCACTCCCAGATTTCACAGGACTACACCTAGGATAGATTCCGTGATCAACCAATCCTTTCATAGATGAGGAAACTGAGGCACAGGTAACTAATAGGACTCCTCCAAGCTGGGAAGGAGCAGAGTCAGAATTTGGCCCTATGTAGTCTGGTTGCTGGATCTGCACACTGAGCTTCTATTCAGACACCTCAATACAGTAACGAATAAGTGACAATTCAAAGCACAGAATTCATGTTACTTATCACACTTAATGATACTCATTTCTATAATGCTGAGAAAGTTTCACTCCCTGCACCCCCCAAAAAAGAGGCTAGTTGGTAGTTGGTAACAAAACAATCACTTTTATCTTTAAGAATATCAGGAACTTTGAAATAAAAAAGAATAAAGGAGGGGTCTATTGAGTTGATAATATGTTGGCATTAAAAACAAATGCCCTACTGGGTGTGGTGGTGCATGCCTGTAATCCCAGCAGCTCAGGAGGCTGAGGCAAGAGAATTGCAAGTTCAAAGTCAGCCTCAACAACTTAGCAAGATCCTGTCTCAAAACAACGGGAGGAGAGGGTGGCTGGGGATGTAACTCAGTGGTTAATCCTGGGTTCAATCCCAGGTACCAAAAAAAAAAAAAAATGCCCTTGCTAAGTTGTGAAAACATACTATTTTTCAGCTCAGTAAAGATAAAAACATACATATCCATCCTTCAAAGTTAGTGAATCATTACATTAAATGACTATGTGCTTTGGGGACAAATTCTTCCTTTTTTAAGGAACACAGCCTGGGGAGTTGGCAGGGCAGTCTCGCTTTTCTTGATGAAAATGTTTGGGGCTTCAATATCATTCCCGTCTGCAGAAATCCAGGCGCCATTCCAAGGTCTGCGCTTGGTGAGTTACAAAGGGGAAAGAATTTATCACGAGCTTCATGCTGCTTGCCCCTGCTCTCTGAAACAAAATTCTTCCTCTGTGTAATAGAACATTAGCCACACCCGAGTAGTGTGGTCCAGAAGAATGAAGGGCACTGTGGCAGGCATATGCCAGCTAAGGTGCTTTTGATGCCCCAGAGGCCTGTTCCTTCTAGACCCCTGCAGTCACGTTGCCTCTGGGCTGTTACAGGCTTTGTGATCCTCCTGGGAGTAATGAGGAGGCCTAGATCTTAGGCTTCAGTACTGAATCTGAATCTCGGGAAACCACTCAGACCCTCTGAGCTGCAGTTTCTTCTTTTCCATGGGGGTCAGGACTTGTCAGAGGACATTCCAGATGTCACACAATCTGTGTCCTTTCCACCCATGCCTCGTGGCCCTGGATGGAAACAATACAAGTTCAACACAAAACCCCATCAAATAAATTAATCTTATGTGGTATCAATACTTTCTTAATAAAATGTGATTGAATGCATGTTCTATTGTTCTTAGAGGCTTTTAAAATTATGAAATAGACCAGATAAGAGAAGATAGATCGCAAGAGGAAGAGGGAGAGGAGCAGGCTGTGGTTCTTTGCCCTGACTCTGTCCCTGTTTTGTGTTATGTACTTTATTTGACATTTTGCCATATATATGTCATGCACAATACATTTTTTAGATATTTTAGCAAAAGGAATTAAATGATGCATGTTCTTCAAAGATCTTTTTTTCCTTTTGCCTGAATGTGGTTTTGAGAGGCACTCTCTTAACACAAGAAGCTGTGTTTCATTGACCATGGCATAGGACGCTTGTTACTATCGCTGCATAATATTCCAGTATAAGAATACATTTGTGTCCTCTGTGTGTGTGTGTGTGTGTGTGTGTGTGTGTGCGCGTGCGCGCACAGATGTGCTCACAAGTTTGCAACAGAGGTGCTGTGAGTAACCCTGTGTGCATCTCCTAGCACACCCAGGCCTGTCTTTCCTCTACACTTAGGATGACAATTGCCAAGTTACAGAACACACTCTCGACCCAATTTCCTGGGTAATGACACTGCTTTCATAATGACTGCACCATTTTATACTCCCATCAGCAGGGGGCATGGCTTCCCATGGCTCCATGTCTTCCTCTCTCCCAATAGGTCAGGCTTTGACATTGCTAATCTAATGAATGGGAAATGGCATTTGACCCAGAAATGGTTTTCATTTGCATTTTTCTGACTATAAATGACAATTAGATCTCTATGCTCACTAGCCATTCATGTTGAATACTCTTTGCTCTTTTGCCCATTTTTATTTTTAGATTGCTAACTTTTTCTTTTGGATTTGCAGGAATTCTTTTTTTTTTTTTAATTTCATAGTATTTCTTAGCTTCTGTCTGTTCAAATATCATCTCACAAATTGTGCCTCTTGTTTATCCACATTTCCATGGTGTCCTAATTAATAGAAATTGGTATTTATGTCAAGTTCACCTTAATATGTATCTTTTTTGTTCTCTTTGGGAACATTTTTATATTTTCAGGCCATTAAAATCCTCATATACGTATAACTTGCATATTATATATATTTATATATTAGATATATTATACATATAAATGTTCATATATTTAATTGTAAGCCTTTGCTTTTTACATTTAAGTCTTTTTT